>JACGWO010000002.1:45217450-45507433 GCA_034509735.1 Sesamum alatum | reverse complement strand
GTTCTTACCGCATTGGGTTAGTTCAACTCAAAGGCAACCCAGGCAAAACAAAGGCTCGGGTTGTTTTTATCATCATATCAAAAAAATTTAAAATACTAAAAACATACGGTACAGTATACGCAAAAACAAAATATATAAACTCATTAGTTTTTAAGTAATTGTGAGACAATATCAAATTTATTTAGAAATATATGTCAGAGAATTTTACGTATCAAATTACTTTTAATGTATGTAGACAATGTGATTTAGATATAGAGATGATTTTCATACGTTATTGTTAAGGATTTCGACATAGAATTTCTAAACATGGATAAGTAATGCTTTAGAGATGAACTCAATCGATCCATATTTTGTTTAGACTAAATAGATGATTTAAAGAGGATGCTTCCATTTTAACTCATGTTTTCTTGTAGTGATATCAATAAACTATAGTTAGTGAGATTATTATATTATAGGTGAATGCAACTTTGTTATCATTATGCAAAGATTAATGAATGAGGAAATAATAGGAGTTATTTGACTTCTAATATTGAAATAAATGTGATAGGACATTTATCAAGTCATATATTATAATCGTACCTTTACTACATGGTCTTCCCCGTGTGCAATATGATGAACCCCATAAGTTATTTGTGTTGTGTGAACTGGACGAAGGTTATTGTTATTATTTATTTGAAATGGAATTTGTAGTCAATTTATTTGAAATGGAAAAACTATTAATATCAATTTCTTAACAAATCTTATCTCTATAGATTTGAATTTTCTATAGCAAAAATGGAAAAGCCCATAACTATTAGTTTTATAGAGTATATTAAAACCATGATTCTTTTTCTAGCCCTTATAATGGTGTTTCTTATAAACTAATAAACTGCACATATTCACAAACAAATATCAAAATTTTGAAAGCATGCTACAAATTTTACTAAGAAACAAATATTTTGTTCCCTTCATTTGATTGCTCTATAAACCTCATTATCTGCATCATGTTTGCTACTGACCATTATTCCAAATAATTAATTTTTGATTTCTTTAAGATGGAAAAATATATTTTTCAATATCGTAAATCCATATAAGAAGAAAAAATGGATGTGATCCAATATGTAAAAACATGTGTGACTCTTTCATATGTAGAACTAATTTGTCGAAGTATCCTTTGATTTCTTCTGGACCTATTTGGCAACCTGAGATAACACTTCAAATTATATGACAAAATAAAGGTTGAATTTAATAATTATTGTGTAATTACAGAAAGCGTAACCTGTTCAAAATGTCTACGCGAGATTATGGTTACTTCATCATTATTTGTATTCTGATTTGCCATCTCCGGAACAGAAGGTAACGCAAGCTCCAAATTTGTGTTCACATCGTCAGAAGGGGCTGGAGTGTTTGAGGTCCAAATCACGCATCATCTAAAGGTAGAAAACAAGAAGCTAAAATCATTATTATAATAACTAAAATGATATGCAACATCACAAGTATACGTAGTTTTAGTTACCAAAATAAATTTCTTTGTTTAGCTTAGGTATTTCTTTTATCTTATATACTGACATAAAGGAATTTTTCAATAAAATTTATATAAAGACATTGAGTGGCAAAGCTTTTAAGACATAAAGTTTGTGCACAATAAATAGTCGGGCTTCCTGACATAATCAATTGTTTGACCTTTCAAAATGTCGTTGGCCGTTTAAAGTAACTCAACAAAAAGTTCAAATATTTCTTTATTAAGCTTAAGCTATTTATTTCTATAATAAGTTCTAGATACGGTAATTATACATCATCCATCGAGTTCAATAGAATGCAATTATTTTAATTTTGAGGTGCATAGCTTTACTAATGAATGCGGATTATTTAAATTTTCGATGTAGCATAAAAGTATCTAATACTGAAATGTTGATCAAACTTTGTCATGTGTCAATAATGGAACTCAAATGGTAGACACGTAACTATTTTGGAATACATATGAGCAACAACGGATATTATGAAAACTACCAAGATCCAATTTAGCAAATATAAATTCAAAATCTTCACAGTATTTCTATATTAAGATATCGAGTATATATACCATTTCAGAATGTTTCAACAACGTTGATTTCTACTAAAATTTAGAGATCTATGAGCATGTAGATCAATTTGCATTATGTGTGTCACAAGTAGCTTCAAATACATGCAGATGTTTGTAATAACATAAATATATCAAAATAATATGGTGTAAGAAGAGCTAATCGAAGCAAAAATTGTCTTCTCGAATCTATGTAACTAATAAGCATTGTGTTGTGTGAATAATTTTTTGGGATTAAGATTCCCCGACTTAAAAGAAGTTGGAACTTAAAAGGAGATGCCATTTCCACCTCAAGAAAAATAGAAAATCAAGTGATGTAATTTTAGCTTGCTGATCTAATTCATGGGAAACCAAGTAAGACGAGGAAAACTGAAAATAATGACACTGAATTAATTCTTAGCAACGATCGCTAGGCCAAAAAAATTATAAAAAAAATAATTTTTACATTAAATATTTTAAAAGAAATAGAATAAACAATCATTGAAAAAACGGTTGTCTTGAACCAAAATAGTGTCTATTCTCTCCTCAAATTTCTGGAATAGATTTTAATAAAATAAAAGATATATAACCAATGCAACTTTATCACTTTGCATAACCCTCTTTAATCCATCTATAAATTCAACATGGTGCTTAAGCCCCTAATTCACACAGTTATACATAGATCGAGACTATATATATCACAAAAAAATGGATAAAACCATGTATTAGAGTCGTCACAAACAGATCTCTAGAACAATGAGAACCAATAACATAAAAAGTACATTTAACCATGTATATATGAAAAATATTTCAAGATGAAATGATTGAAAATTCAACAACTGAGAAAAGTATACAACACTCTCTCAAGAACTTAAAGATTCCTTATACATAAAAAACTCAACAAAACTAGAATCCATTTCAATTCTTTTAAAGAGTTTAATAAACAAAAAAGATGAAAGATTCATTTGAAAAAAAAAATCACACATAAAAAAAATTTACCTTCACCGAGTGTCTTTTGAGAGAAGAAAAAAAGAAGAGAAAATTAAGGTGGTGATTTATGAGAGGTGATGCTGAGAAATTTATAGAGATTTAAATTCTACTGCAATGATGTGAAAGCATTAGGGATGAAGATGAAGAAAGAAAAAGATGGGCTATGTTGTCTTAGGAAGTGAATCTAAACAAAATTATGCCAATTCATCAGATACCTTTTTAGCCTATAATCAATGCAATGAGTAAGTACCCATTGATATTTTTAGAATTTGCATCACTGAATTTGTAATCTTTTAATTTCTTTTTGAAATAAAGCAATATTTTCGAAACAAAGGTTACCTCTACTTGCAAATTAAAGTTATCGATTCATGGTTTTGTATTTACAGAGTATCTTCAGATTTCATAATTTTATAATTTTCACATTGTTCAATGAGTGATGGCGTAAGGAAGTTTGTTGATGAAAATGATCATTATAATTCACTTAAGAAAATTTCACAAAAAAAATAAATAATAATAATTGTTATCTGTAGAAGGAGTTTAATTCTTCAATTGCTAGCTAGGGAATGATACATGAGACGTCACAACCATGTCCTAGAAGATTTACGATTGCATGCATGGTAATTGTGTTGTGCGATTGCATGGTAATAATGTTGCTTAAGTACGAGGAGTTTAAGTGTACGTCCCAAGTAAATGCAAACCCTAAATAGGACGAACCCTAAATTTGACTGTAGATTCTTATAAATAAATGGTGCAAGTCATTGCTAAAATACTGAAAATGAGAAGTTCCAGTAGAAAACAAAGGCTACCACGGTGTCACGGGCGGACTCTTTTGTCGCGGCGGAATATTTCATTTTTGCCCGTGATGCCTCTCAGGTTGCTCACAACCTTCGACCGGCCTTTCTCCATTCGAGTCCTCTCGGTCTCCCGACCATGTGTCTTCGACACTCGCAGCTTACTAGCGCGACATCCGAACGCATCCCTGTGCGGCGCCTTGCGCCCAAGCACTCGCCTATCCGGAATGCCCATGTTCGCAGAGGGTCGCGGCTCTCACGCCTTGCGCGCCTTCATGTCCGGCCCCAACTAGCTAGCTTGCCATCACGTATCTCGCCCACAATCTCGGGCCCTGCCGATACTTCTCGCAATGGCTCGGAGCATCTTCGCCCCTTCTCGGCACTATGGGCCAACTTACGCCCACAACGCCCATCGCACGCACAACAATTACTCGGTGCATTACCGGCGCATGTCTTCACCATGCTCGTCTCGCATTACCGGCGCATGTCTTCGCCATGCCCGTCTCGCATGCCTCCTTGCCTTTCGGCATGGCCTCATAATTTGCCCACATCGCGGCGTCGCCCCACGACCGCGTATCTTGGCCAACGGATCATCGTGCGTGGCTAGAACCCAATAGCTCATGACACGAGTAGCTCACGAGGTCTTTCAATGCTTCGCCTCGATCGCTCATCCCGCCCGAGAGGTATTGCCTATGCCCTTCCGCAGCCCGCGGGGCATCTTCGCAATCACACGGAGCCTCTCGGCGCGTTGCTTGCCCAACGTGTGCCATCCTGGCCCCACGCCGCCCGTTCGGTTCCCATACCGACCGGGGACTTTAGCCCTCCCTTCGAGGTGCCTAAAGCCGGCCCTTGAGGCCCCCATCATGCCCCAAGGGAATCGCCCATTTAGTGCCTCACTGCACGGGGGGGACTGGCTGGAGCTCACCACTGCTGTCCCCCTTATAATAGTCTTAAAAATAATTTCCCTTGTTCTCACAATAGATATTCAAAGTCCCTCAAATGGCCGAGGAGCACACCTTTTTCACAACTCCCTCGTCCGACGTCCAAATCGCGTACTGCTTGAACCATTGCGCTCCCACGTGCCGGGCCGACATCCCCTTATCGCCCGCACGTCCTCCGCAAGTCCCAGCCGGCACTCCTAGTTAAAGGACGGCCTGTGACATCCTCCCCCACTCGATCTGTTGACGTCCTCGTCAACACATACACAAGGAATCGAAGTGTATGCAGTGCCTGATACTCCTCCCAGTATCACGCAACACCAGACCGACTTCTGGCTCTATTAAGCCCATCTGCGTGAGTGCCTCTTCAGCACAACACGTTGTCTCCACCCCGATGGCGCCTCATCTGCACCTCATAGTGGCCTGCTCAACACAAGTGGAAGTCCGTGTACTTCATCTTACACCCTCTCCCTCCATTGGTGGTTAGCTCCCCCGAATAGTGCCGCAATGCACCCAATTCGACACAAAGTGTAAGCTGGAAGTCTGTACTCTCATTCTGTACTCCCTTCCTCAGTAGCTGGGTTGCCTCCACAAATATAGTGCCTGGATGCACTCCATTTCTCACTGAAACTCAAGTTGGAAGTCTGTGTACGCTTCTACACTCTCTCCCCAAACTGAACACAAGTTGGAAGTCTGTGTACGTCTCCACACTCTCTTCCCAAACTGAACGCAAGCTGGAAGTCTGTGTACATCTCTACACTCTCTTCCCAGACTGTTGCCACAACTGATGGTTACCCTCACGGATAGTGTCTCTATACACTCAATCCCTCAGGCCTGAAGTCTGTGCCGTAACGCTGCACTCTCTCCCTCATCTGTTGCTTCAACTGATAGTTTGCCCCATGGATAGTGTCTCAATACACTCAAATCCCCAAGTCCGAAGTCTGTGCCGATATTTTGCACTCGCTTTCTGTGACTGGTGGGTAACAAACTGAACTGTGCAGCGTGTTTCAAAACTCGACCTCGTATCTAGGGCCTACATAACCACGAAGAATAGAGAGAACACTGGAAGATCATGTTTCTGAAGAGGGTCATGGTTCCCCTCTGTTATAAATGCTTGGAATTTTCTGAGAAGACCACTTGTACATATGGTTTACTAAAATGGTGTTTGAAAGATAATTAGTTCAAGATCGTTTGAACACAACAAACATTGCCCTTTTTTTCGTTTGTTGTAATCAACTTGAAATTGCCTATAATTTAACTAGCATTTTTCTTTCAAAACAATCATTGAATAACAACTCATAGTACAGAAGAAATTTCATGTATTGTTGGTTGTTAATTACGTTTTGTTTACTAAATTTAGTTTGTTTACAATTTTAGTTTGTTTTTCTTCAACTAAGATCAACTATTTTTCGGTGTTGCTCTAGAAGCTTTTGAACACTCGGTGTTTCTTTCTCCATTTTCTTGCAATAGTTCGACCTATCCAGAAAAATTGTCGGTTTATTTTCGCTAATCAATGTTCAGCTACTAGAATTAGAATTAGGAATGACAACAAATTGGGTCTGGGGTAGGTTTGCCAAAATCCAGGAACCAACCGCCAATAAATTCTTGGGCGGAAAAAAATATTATAGCTTCCCACATAAAATGTTAGTTGTTGGTGTTCATTTATGCTCCTTAGGTGGTCGACAACATATTATGAGAAATTTGAACTATGAATAATGGTTGTAATTAGTACATATTATTTTGTTATTTGGCAAAACTATGATGCTATGCTCTTGGACTAATGCAAACCTAGGATGAAAGTTTTTCACTAGTTTATGCTTGTGAAACATATGGATGAAGGTTTGCATCAATCCAACAAATTACCCTCCTTTCTAATTTTCCTAACTATTGGCTCCTTTCTAATTTTCCTGATTGGCGTAATTTCTTGTAGTGGCTTACCACCCAAAATCTTGGTTGTTAGTGTTTATTTGAGGGGCAACAACATTTTGACATAAATTTAATGTCAGGAAAATGGTTGTTGTTACATATTTTTGTGGCAATTCAACATAATTATATTGCTCTTGGATTGATACAGACATTCATCAATATTTTTCACAAGCAAAAACTAATAAAAAATAATGAAAAAACATCTTAGCCATATTTCACAACCAAAAAACCTTTATCCTAGGTTTGCATTAGTCCAAGAGCACCACAATTCTCAATTGAAATTTCTCACAATATGTTGTTGACCACTAAGGGAGCAACTTTTAAATAAGCACCAACAACCAACATTTTACGTGGGAAGCTAGAGTATTTTTTTTGCTCAAAATATGGACCAATATGATATGTTTTAAAACTTAACTGAAGTGAAAAAAGCAAAAAAGTTTCAAACTCCGGTCAAATTTTCATTGGGAATTGGTCAGAAGGACTGATTTGAAACAATATATAAAGTTCAGGGATGCCAACGTGAGAAAGTGAAAATGAGGGACTAAAGTGATTTTAAATACAATTATAAACGAAATTCAAAAATTTCTAAAACACCCTCCCCAAGAAGTGGATCTTAGCTGAAGAAAAAAAAAAGCCCTAAAATTGTAAACGAAATGCATTTAATCGACAAAACATAATTAATGACCAACAAAGCAATGAAATTTTCTTACGTACTATGAGTTGTTATTTACTAATTGAGTAAACCATCTATGTAATTAAATTTCAACCGATGCACCATTTATTCATGAGAATCTACGGTCAACTTTGGGATTCGTCCTATTTCCACCGTGTACATGGGTTGAATTTACGTCCACCTGGGAGACTTAAACCATGCAATCGCAAATCATGCAACAGAATTGCCATGCAATCTTGCAACGAAATTCCCATGCAATCGCAAATCTTCTAGTACACCAGTTATGATGTCTTTTATATGTAATATTCCCTAGTTAGAAATTGAAGAATGAAACCCCTTTTATGCATCACAATTTTTATTTGTTTAATGTTAACCACAAATACATTTTCTACTTGGTTTACAAATATTATCCAACATCATATTTCCTTAATAACTTATTCTCTTTCACTTTGAATTCTTACTCGCCTTCATTTCCACTTTGTATGTAACTACAAACTACTATTGAATATGTTTACAAATTGATAATAATTCAATTAGCATCTTGACATTGTAAAGTAACCGACTTAGTTATGCCTAATTAATATATAAGATATATTTTTCTAAGAATTTTAATTATTATAATCACCATGCACGTAATTTATGGAATTTGACAATGCCAAAGAAAAAAACGCTATTCTTTTAAGTTTCTTAATCTTAGAAATAGCGGTAGTAACTCACGAGAATTATATCATCTTGACTCCATCAATAAATAAACCCATATTTCTAGATTTTGGAATGAAATTATCTCATCGTCACTCCTTAAATTTAAAAAGCATATTGTTGGATTTTTTTAGAATTAGAGTTTATCTTAATGAGGTTTTAGTAATTTTTCCTTCATAAAAAACTTAAAAGTACCTAATGTCATTTAAAATATATACTAATTTCTCAAACTATATATGTTTTCTTTCATTTACTTCTTGATATATTTAATATGACAAAAAGACGTTTTTCAGCAACCTCTGGAAGGCTTCATGTTATTTAAACAACACCTTGGAACAACTTTTTCAACTCCCTATTCCTTACGATGTTTTAAATTTTGTATTGACTCATTTTATTTTTTAAATAATATAAAAATGACTCAAGTATCTTTACTTATCCTTAAAATCCCAATAAACATATTGCTAATTCACGTAATTGAATTATAATTATCATTTTCATCAGGGACTTTCTTACATCCCCACTGAAAAATTTGAAAAATGATAAAATTATGTCTAAAAATATTCTGAAAATATAAACCATGACCTGATAATGTTAATTTGCAAGTAGAGGTAACTTTGCTTAAAAAAATATTGCTTTATTTCAAAAAGAAAAGAAAATATTACAAATTCAGTGTACAAATTACAATATCATTGGCACTTACCCATTGAATTGATATAGGCTAAAAAGGTATATGATGAATTGGAATAATTTTGTTTAGATTTACTTCCTAACACAATATAGCCCATTTTTTTCTTTCTACATCTTCATCACTCTTGTGCTTTCATATATTGCAGTACAATTACAAATCTCTAAAAAACATTTCACCATCACCTCTCGCAGAGCGCCATCTTAGTTTTTTCTCTCAAAAGACACTCGGTGAAGGTAACTTTTTTATGTATGATTTTTTTTTTTTTATTATTTTTGAAATGAGTCTTTCATCTTTTTGTTTATTAAACTTTTTAAAAGAAATTAAAATGGGTTTTAGTTTTGTTGAGTTTTTTTATTTTTAAGGAATCTTTAAGTTCTTGAGAGAATGTTGTTTACATTTCTCAATTTTTGAATTTTTTATCATTTCATCTTGAAATATTTTTGTCATATATATATGGTTAAATGTAAGTTTTGTGTTATTGATTCTCATTGTTTTAGAGATCTGTTGGTGATGACTCTAGTAATGCGGTTTTCATCCATTTTATGTGATATATGTAGACCCAGTATATGTACATTTGAATGTATAACTGTGCGAACTAGGAGCTTAAGCATCATGTTGAATTTATAGATGGATTAAATAGGGTTCTGGAAATATGATAAACTTGCATTAGTTATATCTTTTATTTCATTACAATCTTTGTTCGAGAAATTAGGGGAGAGAGTACACACTATTTTGGTTCAAGACATCGATTTGCAATGACAATTTATTCTATATCTCTTAAAATATGTAACGTACAAATGATTTTTTTCTAATTTTTTGGCCTAGTGATAGCTGCTAAGAAATTAATCAATGTCATTATTTTCACTTTTCCTATTCTTGGTTTCTCAGTAATTAGATGAGGAAGCTAAAGTAACATCACTTGATTTTTATTTGAGTTGCTTTTTGACATAAAAGTATTTTTCTTGACGTTGAAATCGCATCTATTTAAGTTTCCCACGTCTTTTAAATCTTTTAAATCAAGTAATCTTAATACCAAAAAAATTATACATGCAGCATAATTATTATTAATTGCATAGTTTCATGAAGACAATTTTGCTTTGGTTAGCTCTTCTCACATTGGACTATTTTCATATATTTATGTTATTACAAGTTGCATGTATTTGAAGCTACTTGTGACACAAATAGTGCAAATTGATCTATTTGCTCATCTGTCTCTAAATTTGAGTAGAAATCTACGTGGTTGAAACATTTTGAATTATATATGTACGTGATATCTTAATATATAAGTATTGTGACGATTTTAAATTGAAATGAACTATAGTGGATCGAGCTTCGCAATTTCATAATATTTGTTATTGTTCGTATTTATTCCAAAATAGTTACATGTCAACTACTTGAGTTCCATTATTTACAAGTAACAGAGTTTGATCAACATTTTAGTTCTCGATACTTTTTATGCCACATCGGAAATTTAAGTAATCTGTATTTATTAGTGGTGTGGGTGAAATCGTAAGAGCTCAAATTTCTTAAAGTGATGTTTTTATATTTTTGCTTACAAGAAGGAAAGAAAAGAGGGAATGCCTTTACTCGAGTAAATGCCCGGGTATTTAGAGGGATATCCTCGAAAGTGGTCTTTAGAAAATCTACTTGAAATCTTATTTTTAGATTCTTTTCTGACCTTGTAGATTTTGAGCGTATCTTTTATCCGGGTAGCTCGTACCTTCCTTGTATAGAGGGGACCTCGTACCATGTAGGCCTCGTATATTAATGCACTTTAGAAGGAGCTTCATCTCCTTCTCATATTTGGGGGTGCCTGGCCCCCTGTTGTAAAAGGGTTTCGTATATCTTATAATGTTGGGGAGGGGGTCTCGTAAATCTTACTTGGTCCTTCTCGTTTGTTTTAGTTTAGAGGCCATTGACCTTGTATCTCTAAGGTCTCATATTCCCTTTATTTTACCCATATCTGTATCTTTGGTGTCGGGGGTAAATCGTTTGTATGTGCTAGAAAGTATTTAATACGAGGAGTTGTATATACTTTATTTCCCTATATCATTAGTAAAGCTATGCATGCCAAAATTAACATAATTAGATTGTATTGAACTTGATGCATGGTGATATGATTACCGTCGCCACTATAGAAAGAAATAGCTTAATAAAGGAATGTTGAACTTTTAATTCAGTTACGTTAAACGGCCAATGACATTTTGAAAGGTCAAAACAAATGATTATGTTAGGAAGCCCGACTATTTGTTATGTACAAAATTTAATCACTTCAAAGCTTTGCGACTCATATTTTATGTTTAAACAGTTAATAGTTACATAAATGTATAGTATATAAGCAAATATTACTCATGAATGCTATGATTTGTAAATAAGTTAACAATTGAATAAATTCAAATTTTGTGAATGAACTATTTCTTTAGATTGAAAACATTAGAAATTATAGCTTTATTTACCAATTTGGACATTCAAACACAATTTTTGTGAGTCAAATTTAAAAGTTCTTTTAGAAATCTTTGGGTTAATTACATTTTTGTCACCATTTTTCATTCAATAAATGAGCCAACACATAGCACAATTTCTTCAATGTCTTTACATGAATTTTATTGGAATAAAATCCTTCATAGCATCTAAGATAAAACAAAAACATAAGATAAACAATAGAATTTATTTTGGTAATTGAAACTAAGTTTGTTTGTGGTGTTGCATATCATTGTAATTATTATAATAACAATTTTGGCTTCTTGTTTTCTACCTTTAGATGATGCACGATTTGGACCTCAACAATCCGGCCCCTTCTGAAGATGTGAACACAAATCTGGAGCTTAGGTTACCTTCTGTTCAAGTAACGGCAAATCAAGATACAAATAACGACATAATAACCATAATCCCCCCTAGATATTTTCAACAGGTAAATCTTTAAGTAATCACACAACAATTATAAAATTCAACTTTATATATTGTCATATAATTTGAAGTGTTATCTCAGGTTTCCAATAGGTCCAGAAGAAATCAAAGGCCAATTCGATATACTGGTGTTGGATATGGAAGAGGCCACACAGGTTTTTACATATTGCACCACATCTTTTTTTCCTTCTTATATGGATTTACGAGATTGAAAAATATATTTTTTTCTTCTTAAAGAAATAAAAAATTAATTATTAGTAGTAATGGTCCTAACCATACATGAAGGGAACAAAAGATTTATTTCTTAGTAAAGTTTGTACCACGCTTTGAAATTATGATAATTGTTAGTAAGTATGTGTATTTATTTAGTTTAATAGTGCGATTAGGATTTTTTTTTTTCATATTGATAGTTATTCAACTACCTTAAATACTTTTTAAAATTTTATAAGAAACACCAATATAAGGCATAGAAGAAAAAAAAGACATATAGTTTTAATGTATTCTATAGAAATAATAGTTATGGGCTTTTTCCATTTTTGCTATAGCAATTTCAAATCTATAGAGATTAAAAGTGATAATAATAGTTTTACCCTTTCAAATAAATTGACTACAAATTTCATTGCCACGGTGACCAAGAATAGTAGTGATTTTATTGTGACAGAATGAATAGACAATGAATTATATTAGACCATGTGCTTTCCAACAAAAGATTAGCATAGATGAAGTCAATACATTTTCTTGGTGAGCATTTATATGTGTCTCGGTTTTGGAAAACAATTAATGCTTATGGCATTATACAAAAGAAAAAACATGCGAAGAAGAAGAATAATAATAATAATAATTATAATTAATAATAATAATAACAACAACAACAACGATGATGATGATGATGATGATGTTGATAAGAAGACAATTTAGCATTTTTGTGGCACTATTCTATAATTTTTAAATTGAATTGGAATCGATACAATCACATTTAAATTTGAAATTGAATTTTCCGTGAATCTAAACTAGACCATTGTGCTCTTGTAAATGGTTATATTATTTGATCTGTGTTAAGTAAAGTTATTATAACTTATATTATCAGTGAACTATTATTGAAACGGGTTAGGTGTTTTGTCGCGATTACATCAAATAGCTTTTTCTTGCAATACCTAATTAAAGTTGTTATCACCAATGTTGAACTTAGCTTATGTAAGCATCCTCTTTGTAGATGTGTCTTTTTCTTTTTCAACTATAAATAGAGTTCAATTAAAAAACACAACATAAACTACATATAATTTTCTTTGTCCAAATGTAACTTTCTATTTTGTGTTTTAGACACTTTAATTTTGCTCACTAAAATCTGGGGTTTGAAATTAGCTTTATCTCTTACTTTCAATTTAAAATGCATTTGAACTAACACTTTTTTACATTTGCAGCAAGTGAGCAGAATAATAACAATAACCTTCATCCAGTTCACACAACACAAATAAATTATGGGGTTCATCACATTGCACATGGGGAAGACCATATAGTAAAGGTGAGATTATATGACTTGATAAATGTCCTATCACATTTATTTCAATATTAGAAGTCAAATAAACTCCTATTCTTTCCTCATTCATTAATCTTTGCATAATTTGATGAACTTATTTGTCGTCATTCTTTCTCTAAGTATTGATTTTCAATTGAGTCTAACAATAAGTGCTTAAAATATATAATGATGACAAAGTTTCATGCACCTATTGGTCAAGAATGTTGCTATTTTACACACTAGTCTTGGTTGAGTTCATCTCTAATGTATTAGTTATATATGTTTAGAAATTCTATGTCTAAATCCTAACAATAATGTACGTAAAAATCATCTCAATGCATATATAGATCATTTTTTATATCTATCTACAAATGCATCAGCTAATTGTTATCTTTGTTTTAGTCTCTGTATCTAAATCGGTATTGTCCACATATATTAGAAGTAATTTTGATACATAAAGTTCATCTTAGATATATTTATAGATAAAATTGATATTGCTTGACAAACACTTAAAAGCTAATGAGTTTATTTATTTTGTCTTTTGCGCATACTGTAAACTATTTCTTGCGGTATGTTTTAACCTTTTAAAATATTTGATATGATGATAAAAGATACTTACAACATTGATCATTGTTGTTTATCACGAACCGTAAGTTTAATAGAATACTATTAACTCCAAATCAAATTATCTTTATGATAAAAACATTAACAAAATGGATCGATGTCGTCTAACATGAACCATATCTTCAATAATATATCTCCCTCTTATGTAGGTTCTGTATTAATTAAATAATAAAACACTATTAACTTCTCAAATCAAATTGCCATTATGATAAAACTATTTACACATTGAACATTATAATTTAACATGAACCATAACTTTAATAGTCTCCCCCCCCCCCCCCCTTTCTCTCTCACACACACACCCATGTAAATTATAAATGTAACCGTAAACCAGTATTAATTGCCCAAATTAAATTATCTTAATATCCCATTTAAGAAGTAAACCAAGCATAGATTTTCTTTGTTCTAATTTAGTTGTTAATTTACCCTTATCAAATGACAACTTATGTATAACGTCTTTATCTAAGTTAAATATATGTTAATGATTTTTTTACAGTCCTCATATATATCTTTCTATTTATCAGAAAAATCTGAAAAATACCTTATAAACCACATGATTCTACCCTTTGTTATTCTTTCAAAAGTTACATATACTTTTAACTTTGATCATTTCATCAAAATGTTGTAACTATTTAGCAAAATACTTATTAGTACTTTGAACAAGTAAATGAGAATTTGATGCATCTTATGCACTATGAATTTCACAAATAAATTCATAATTATTGGTGATCAATTTCACTCAAGCTTCTTGGTGCTCTATATTCAATATCAATTTTACTTGATTTGTCGGCATATACGTTGACATACATGTGTTTGAATGTAATAATAGATTATGAGTTGTATAACACATAACTTGCGAGAATCTCAGCTTCTTTTCTGATTTCTTGGTAAAGCCGTATGTACTCAGATGGGGTTTTGCCAAGGACCCCTAGTCATGTTGATCATTCAAAAATAAGAAATGTTTAATATGAGAAAATTTTCTAAAAACGGTAAGTAAGGAGTATTACTCTCTTACATATGATCAATGAAATGAAAGATGGTAATTCTAGCCTATCAATCTACAAAATCCCTCATACCCATCCTCCATTGTTACTCGCCTATAATTTTTATATGCAACATAGATCATTCATTACTAAGTCCGCCAGGCCATTTGCTTCCCAATAGATATATGTGGTCGTTATGTCCATTTCGTGAACAACTTTGTCATCCACATTCGCAACTAGTGCAACCTTACATCCCTTGTTTTCATTTTTCGAAATACTTGGGTAAAAATCATCTCAATGCATATATAGATCATTTTTTATATCTATCTACAAATGCATCAGCTAATTGTTATCTTTGTTTTAGTCTCCGTATCTAAATCGGTATTATCCACATATATTAGAAGTAATTTTGAAACATAAAGTTCATCTTAGATATATTTATAGATAAAATTGATATTGCTTGACAAACACTTAAATATTATCGGCCATTTAGTTCACATATTTAAACTTCCTATTGGAAAATATTATTGCACATTTAGTGCACATGATTTACACTTCCTATTGTACTTCTATTGCTCATATTTTCAATGCTTAGTAGAACCTTGTTCACTTGGTACTACTATTATTTGAACTTATTATCTAAATTAATTGTCATTACTGGAACCTTTTTCAACTCTTAAAATACCATTTTTCAGATGACATGTGTGGAATAAACTTGTATGCGCAAATTTTAGCATCATGATAAACTATAATATGAGTTCAAGGTAAGAAAAACCATTACATAAATCTACTCCCACCTATTTTTGAGTTGAATATTAATATTTTAGGGAGAGTAGTTACTAGAATGTATATGATGTGTGCTTAACAACATTTTTCAAGCTAGAAAATATATAGTTAAGTTAAACAAATATGCTACTTAACCCAAAGCTTCAACATTGTGTTTATTTCTTGCTCTAAAATAAATTTGTTGTGTTATCTAATTATAGCATCACATTATTCAGTATCCGTTATCATTGTTTGCTCATCTGTTGGTGCCATATATCCAATTGAATTAGTTCATTCATGGGCATTTGTTCAATTTTTGGCATATTTTACTGCACGAGCTTGTGGCTCTAACAAAAATAAAGTTCGCCTAAAATATTCAATACCGAATATAATAGTTTGTTTCAAATATCTAATACTAATAGTTCCATTAGTATACAACTCAAATAATCTAAATTATACAATTTGCTTTTAATTTGTTTTAATAAGCTATGCATTTATTTTTATGGCTTACTCTAATACTTCGCTTATCTCATTTAAGTATGAAGATGTACCTGAATCCTCAACACCCATGCAACCAAGATTGTCCAATATGCATGGAGGAAATGGTGGAAGAAACATCCACAAAGTGCGGCCACGTCTTTTGCAAGAGGTGTATTGTGGAGGCACTAACTAATGAAAGGAAGTGTCCGATATTTAGAAAGAGGCTCAAAATAAGAGACATATTTAGGATCTATCTTTCAAACAATGGTCGATAGGACCATTTTTTATGCAAAAATACTTTTTTTTCTAGAAGAACATGTTCCAATTAAATATCATTTGTGCAAATTTTGTGCATATATTGTGTTGTGAGTCTCGTTCTTGTATATGTTGTAATAATAAATATGTATATATGCATTATATGTTGTATAATTAATTATATGATGTAATAAATAATATGTAAACAAGCTTTTAAGTTATGCCACTAGAGCCACATCTTACGTAACTAGACAAGTTCGGATCTAGTTTTTAAAATATTTGTGTGTTTTTAGTGCGGAGAATGTCTTCTTTATCCATTATCTACACATAATTCTGTAATTTTAGTTTGAAATTGTGAAGCATGACTTTTTTTAGTTGATATACCTTAAATCATCTACTTGGTAGAGTTAAGTGTAAATTACTCGTTAATTCACATAATTTTAGTTCACTATATGTGGTTGTACTACCTTAAGTTTTATAAATTTCTTTATAATTTATCTTCAAATTGGTTAGTATTTGTTGTTTAATCATTTAATAGAAACTTCCTTAAAATGAGTTTGCACTTATGACTAAGATTAATGTTTTGATAAGAAAAATTATGAAGGATGTTGCTACTTTCACACACAAGTCTTGCTTGAGTTCACCTCTAATGCATTTCTTATCTATGTTTGGAAATTTTATGTCGAATTCCTTAATTAACTATAATGCATTTAAAATCATCTCTAAGCCCATATATAGTTGATTACTTACCTATGTTTCAGTGCATATATAAATCATTTTCTATATCTATCTCCAAATGTATCAGCTTGTTATCTTTATTTTAGTCTCTATATCTAAATCGATATTGTTTACATACATTAAAAGTAATTCGGTACATGAAATTCATCTTACACACACACACACACACACACATATATATATATATATATATTTGATATTGTCTGACAATCACTTAAAAGCTAATGAGTTTATTTATTTAATTTGTCTTTGCGTACCATATGTTTTAATCTTTTAAATCTTTGGATATATATGATGATAAAAAAATATTTACAACATTGATCACCCATTTATCATGAGCCATAAGTTTAATTATATATCTCTATTTCTGTTTCATATAGAGTCTATGTTAATTTTACTCAAAGAACATTATTAGCTCCCTAATAGCAACAACAACAACAAAAAAAAAAAAAAAAAAAAAAAAAAAAAGAGTAATATGTAGAATGATGTTGATATTTTGGAGAGGTGTATGTGTCATTTTTCAAAAGAACGAGTGGTTTATGTAAATAATATTGACGCTTTTGTTGAGTATATATGTAATTATTCAAAAGACATGAATAATTTGTATAAATAAACCATAGGTTGGGAAGTATAAATGTAGTAATCCCTAAATTTTAAGTTCATCATAATGCAACACATCAACTCACCCACGCAACTTATTACGATCCACTAAAACTATTCTTATCATGTCTCTCGGGAGCAACTCAACCCACACCATCTTAAGAACAATCTTTTATATCTATACTATTTATTAAGACTCAAATTTTTAAACTAATAATGTATATGATGCGTGCTTAACAACATTTACAGCCTAGAAAATATATAGTTAAGTGAAACAAATATTCTACTTAACTCAAAGCTCCAACATTGTGCTTCTTTCATGCTCTAAAATAAATTCATTGTGTTATCCAATTATAGCATTACATTATTCAGTATTCGTTATCATTGTTTGCTCATCTGTTGGTGCAATATATCCAATTGAATTAGTTCATTCATGGGCATTTGTTCAATTTTTGGCATATTTACTGCACGAGCTTGTCGTTCTAACAAAAATAAAGTTTGCCTAAAATATTCAATATCGAATATAATAGTTTGTTTCAAATATCTAATACTAATAGTTCCATTAGTATACAATTACTCAAATAATCTAAATTATACAATTAGCTTTTAAATTGTTTTAATAAGCTATGCATTTGTTTTTATGACTTAATCTTATACTTCGCTGATCTCATTTAAGTACGAAGATGTACTTGAATCCTCAACACCCATGCAACAAAGATCATCGATGTTAAGTTGTCCAATTTGCATGGAAGAACTGGTGGAAGAAACATCCACAAAGTGCGGCCACGTCTTTTGCAAGATGTGTATTGTGGAGGCACTAACTAATGAAAGGAAGTGCCCGATATGTAGAAGGAAGCTCAAAGTAGAAGACATATTTAGGATCTATCTTTCAAACAATGGTCGATAGGACCATAATCCTATGCACAAATACTTTTTTTTAGAAAAACATGTTCCAATTAATGGTTTCTTCTTGTTTGCTATATTTTGACATTGTTCGTTGGAGAACCATTTTTGCTATTATTATTAGAAACATAAAATCATAGAACAAAGGGAGATAATTACTTAACTATCACTTGTGCAAATTTTGTGCATATATTGTGTTGTGAGTCTCGTGCTTGTAAAGGTTGTAATAATAAATAGGGTAAATTACAGTGACACCTCCTGAGGTTGGGTCCAATTACACAAACACCCCATGTCTTTTGCAAAATTACAGCTACACCCCCTAAGGTTGTAACTATATTACAACTACACCCCCTATTCAAAGGCAAAGCTTACACTAATTAATACCCCTTGAAAAATATTACACTAACACCCCTCAGGGGGCGTAGCGATAATTTCGCAAAAGACAGGGAATGTTTGTGTAATTGGGCCTAACCTCAGGGATGTCAATGTAATTTACCCTAATAAATATGT
Organism: Sesamum alatum; assembly: GCA_034509735.1. Classification (NCBI taxonomy): domain Eukaryota; kingdom Viridiplantae; phylum Streptophyta; class Magnoliopsida; order Lamiales; family Pedaliaceae; genus Sesamum; species Sesamum alatum. Next base: position 45,488,409 of record JACGWO010000002.1, on the reverse strand, counting down.
ATGTCTGCATTATATGTTGTATAAATTAATTATATTTTGTAGTAAATAATATGTAAACAAGCTTTTAAGTTATGCCACTAGAGCCGCATCTTACGTAACTAGACAAGTTTGGATCTAGTTTTTAAAATATTTGTGTGTTTTTAGTGTGGAGAATGTCTTCTTTATCCATTATCTACACGTAATTCTGTAACTTTAGTTTGAAATTGTGAAGCATGACTTTTTTTAGTTGATATACCTTAAATCATCTATTTGGTAGAGTTAAGTGTAAATTACTCGTTAATTCACGTCATTTTAGTTCACTATATGTGGTTGTACTACCTTATGTTTTATAAGTTTCTTTATAATTTATGTTCAAATTGGTTAGTATTTGTTTTTTAATCATTTAATAGAAACTTCCTTAATATGAGTTTTGCGCTTATGACTAAGATTAATGTTTTCATAAGGAAAATTTGGAGGATGTTGCTACTTTCACACACAAGTCTTGCTTGAGTTCACCTCTAATGCATTTGTTATCGGGTAAATTACAGTTACATTCCCTGAGGTTTGACATAATTACAAATATTTTTCGTTGTTTGAAAAATTACAAATACCCCCCTGAGGTTTGTAACCGTCTAACAAATAACTCATTTCCATCCATTTTTATGGGTGAACTGACCAAAATGCCCTTATGCATTTTATTTAATTTTTTAAATTTTTTAAATTTTTTTGGACTACAATGTGCAGTGAGAGGTTCTTAAACTTTTTTACATACAGCAGTTAATAATGCAATTTGCCTCAGTTTATTTTTATGCAATTTAACTAAAAAATCAAGAGCAAAATGGTCAATTTCAGGCCTTTGGTTGGAAATTACAAACCTCATGGGGGTATTTGTAATTTTTCAAACAACGATGGGGTATTTATAATTATGTCAAACCCCAGGGAAAATAGATGTAATTTACCCTTTGTTATCTATGTTTGAAAATTTTATGTCTAATTCCTTAATTAACTATAATGCATTTAAAATCATCTCTAAGACCATATATAGTTGATTACTTACCTATGTCTCAGTGCATATATAAATCATTTTCTATATCTATCTCCAAATGCCTCAGCTGATTATCTTTTATTTTAATCTCTATATCTAAATCGATATCGTTTACATACATTAAAAGTAATTTGATACATGAAATTCATCTTACATATATATATATATATATATATATTTAATATTGTCTGACAATCACTTAAAAGCTAATGAGTTTATTTATTTAATTTGTCTTTGCGTACCATATGCTTTAATCTTTTAAATTTTTGGATATATATGATGATAAAAAAATATTTACAACATTGATCACCCATTTATCATGAGCCATAAGTTTAATTATATATCTCTATTTCTCTTTCATATAGAGTCTATGTCAATTTTACTCAAAGAACATTATTAACTCCCTAACAGCAACAACAAAAAAAAGGAAGTAATATGTATAATGATGTTGACATTTTTGGGATGTGTATGCGTAATTTTTTCAAAAGAACGAGTGATTTGTGTAAATAATGTTGACGCTTTAGGTGAGTATATATGTAATTATTGAAAAGACAAGAATAATTTGTATAAATAAACCATAGGTTGGGAAGGATAAATGTAGTCATCCCTAAATTTTAAGTTCATCACAATGCAACACATCAACTCACTCACGCAACTATTACGATCCACTAAAACTTTTCTTATCATATCTCTTAGGAGCAACTCAACCCACACCATCTTTTTTTGAGTTGGAACCGATGAATTTTATTAAGTGAAATAAAGCGAAAACAATCAATTCTGTCAGTATCAAGAGACAAATACAACATTCCTATCAATAATATCACATATACTAACATCGTGCTATTACAACAACAAATAACCTACTATACAGTAGAAACAAATAAACCTACTATGCAGTAGAAACAAATTATCCCACGCAGGGGATTCGAACCCATGACCTCAAGGATCATGGGGCCTCAGTTTCGCCAACTGAGCTAGGCTTCATTAGCTCAACCCACACCATCTTAAGAACAATCTTCTATATCTATACTATTTATTAAGACTCAAATTTTTAAACTAATAATGTATATGATGTGTGCTTAACAACATTTACAACCTAGAAAATATATAGTTAAGTTAAACAAATATTCTACTTAACCCAAAACCCCAACATTGTGTTTATTTCTTGCTCTAAAATAAATTTATTGTGTTATCTAATTATAGCATTACATTATTGAGTATCTGTTATCATTGTTTGCTCATCTATTGGTGCCATATATCCAATTGAATTAGTTCATTCATGGGCATTTGTTCAATTTTTAGCATATTTACTGCACGAGCTTGTGGTTCTAACAAAAGTAAAGTTCGCCTAAAATATTCAATATTGAATATAATAGTTTGTTTCAAATATCTAATACTAATAGTTCCATTAGTATACAACTCAATAAATCTAAATTATGCAATTAGCTTTTAATTTGTTTTAATAAGCTATGCATTTATTTTTATGACTTACTCTAATACTTCGCTTATCTCATTTAAGTACGAAGATGTACCTGAATCCTCAACACCCATGCAACAAAGATCATCGATGTTAAGTTGTCCAATTTGCATGGAAGAACTGGTGGAAGAAACATCCACAAAGTGCTGCCACGTCTTTTGCAAGATGTGTATTGTGGAGGCACTAACTAATGAAAGGAAGTGCCCGATATGTAGAAGGAAGCTCAAAGTAAGAGACATATTTAGGATCTATCTTTCAAACAATGGTCCATAGGACCATAATACTATGCACAAATACTTTTTTCTAGAAGAACATGTTCCAATTAATAATTTGTTCTTGTTTGCTATATTTTGACATCATTAGTTGGAGATCCATTGCTATTATTATTAGAAACATAAAATCATAGAACAAAGGGAGATAATTACTTAAATATCATTTGTGCAAATTTTGTGCATATATTGTGTTGTGAGTCTCATGCTTGTATATGTTGTAATAATAAATAGGGTAAATTACAGTGACACCCCCTGAAGTTTGGAAATTTTATGTCTAATTCCTTAATTAACTACAATGCATTTAAAATCATCTCTAAGCCTATATTAGTTGATTACTTACCTTTGTCTCCGTGCATATATAAATCCTTTTCTATATCTATCTCCAAATGTATCAGCTTGTTATCTTATTTTAGTCTCCATATCTAAATCGATATTGTTTACATACATTAAAAGTAATTGGATACACGAAATTCATCTTACATATATATATATATATATATATGATATTGTCGACAATCACTTAAAAGCTAACGAGTTTATTTATTGAATTTGTCTTTGGTTACCATATGTCTTATTCTTTTAAATTTTTGGATATGATGATAAAAAAAATATATATTTACAACAATGATCACCCATTTATCATGAGCCATAAGTTTAAGTATATATCTATTTCTCTTTCATATAGAGTCTATGTTAATTTTACTCAAAGAATATTATTAACTCCCTAACAGCAACAAAAAAAAGGAGTAATTATATGTATAATGATGTTGACATTTTTAAAAGTTGTATGCGTAATTTTTTAAAAGAACGAGCGATTTGTGTAAATAATGTTGACGCTTTTTGTGAGTGTATATGTAATTATTCAAAAGACAAGAATAATTTGTATAAATAAATCATAGGTTGGGAAGTATAAATGTAATCATCCCTAAATTTTAAATTCATCACAATGCAACACCAACTCACTCACGTACGCAACTTATTACGATCCACTAAAACTATTCTTATCATGTCTATCGGGAGCAACTCAACCCACACCATCTTAAGAACAATCTTCTATATCTATACTTATTTATTAAGACTCAAATTTTTAAACTAATAATTTTTTTTATACATGCTCATTTAAAATTAATTTATTTGATCAATTTCGATCATTTATTTATTTTATCTTTTATTTAATTAAATAAATATTATTAAAATTCGAATTATATATATATCTTGGGTGTGCCTGTGTAGCTACTAATAATATAAATATTGCATGAATGGGGACCCCGAAAAGTTTCCCGCCACCTTCGAGTGGTTTTTTATTTTTTTTAAAAAGAATAATGTTGCATTATTATTAATAGTAAATCGCTCCGTAAGTGAGTGGCGATTTATCCTGAAGCGAAAGAAAATAATAGAAAGAAAAAGAAAAGGAAACACGTTATCGAACGTGACGTACACGTGCGTTGCCTCGAACTGTTTAAAGTACTCCTCAATTTTGAGAAAACCCTAAAATTGGCGGCCTACTCTTCAGGTCTTTCTCCTCCTCTTGCTCTGACAATTTTCAATTACAATTCGTCTGAAATGTATATACGTACATACGTGGTTTGCTACCGTAGAGAATGTATTTAATTTTTCTTTTTGATAGTTTGATTTTGCAGGTGCGGAATTAGTTAGGGTTTAGTGTTTCTTTGGCCCCAAATGGCTCCTGCTAAAGGTAAGCAGTTCCTGTCGCTGCAGATTTCAGATTTCGTTGTACGTTTTTTTTTTTTTTTTCTTGTTAAATGTTGTTAAGTATCTATTCAGTTCTTGTGAATAAAATGCTGTGGATGGTGTCAATAGCTATTCTCAGGTTGAAAGCATTAGACAGATTTTACTGCTTGATCAAGAAGGGGCGGAGTTTTTTTGTTCAATAGCTATACTAGCAGTCAAATGTTGATCATGTCAAATCATGGGAAAATGTTGGCGTATAAATCTTGGGGAGAGATAAGAATTATGTAGGTCTTGTCAAAGGCCCATTAACATGAAATTTGTTTCAATTGTGTATTTATTACTGAGAGGTCATGAGCTTTTGAGAATGACAATAGCACTCCCTTCGAAGGATCCTTGGATATTCCTGTGAAGCTGATATAACTTCGCAGCAGATTTTAAATCCTCAAAGCATAGTGGAAATTTTGAGGTGAAAGAGTGTAGTGTAGTGTTAAAGAACTATAGGAGAGAGTAGTGTAGGGTTAAAGAACTATAGGAGAAATGTGAGTGGCCTAATCTTTTACTCCTGCTAGATTGAGTTAAATCTTTTAATCTATGGCACTCTTTTGTGTAACATATTCATAAACGTTCTTGGGTATAGTTGGTTGATCACTCCCATACTGGGTTACTGAATATGGCTTTTAATTGTTTTGCTTGAGAAAAGGGAAAGCATTAGCGTTGACCGTTGAAGATATGTTAAAACGATTTAGCAACTGTAGCTTTTATATCATTCTAGCATTTCCTGCAACCAGTTTCTGCAGAAACTAATTGTGGTCTCCATTTTGTATCAATACTTCTTATAGAGCATGATGTCGTTTTTGTGTCTGATGAGTTCTTATTTCAGTGAAGCACCAGTTTTGCTGGCTTTTAATGAAGCCTTTTCATTGGTTATGTATGTTTGCATTTATCTACATGTATAGTTGATCCGGCCAAGAAATCAGATCCAAAGGCTCAGGCCTTGAAGACTGCAAAAGCTGTAAAATCAGGTTCGACGACATTTAAGAAGAAGTCCAAGAAGATACGTACAAAAGTTACATTTTACAGACCACGAACATTGAAGAAAGATAGAAATCCTAAATACCCTCGCATCAGTGCTCCTCCCCGTAATAAACTTGACCACTACCAGATCCTCAAGTACCCCCTTACAACTGAATCTGCAATGAAGAAAATTGAAGACAATAACACCCTTGTTTTCATTGTTGATATCCGTGCTGACAAGAAGAAGATAAAGGATGCAGTCAAGAAAATGTATGACATCCAGACCAAGAAAGTCAACACCCTTATCAGGTAACGCTTTCTTGTACCTTTTTTGCAATTGCTATATTCTTTTCTTCTGTCAATCTATAATTAGGTTGCAAACCATCACCCTGCAATTAGATGGTCTTGATATAACATCATCAGAGTTGTATTTAACATTAAGCATCTCACCTTCTGATGGGCAGCTTTTCATAGTTATGTACAGGTCCTCTATAAATGAAAAGTGGCCATATTAGCTTATCATTGTCCCATTTGAAAGTTTTAGTTCTGAAATATTTCAAGTGTCCCAATCTCTTTATCCAAAGGTTTCACCTGATCATTGAATTCCATTGATTGATGAACTTATACTTGATTACCATTTATGTGTTTTAGAAGTGGGCCAAAAGTTTTTAGCTAAATGGTCGACTATCTAATCCCCTTTAGCCCCAACAGCTTGATTCTTGTATAACTTGCAGTCTGCATTCTGCAAACCATGAGATACCCAAATTATGTCATGTATACTTACTTGGCTTGTGTGAGTGAACAGTGTATAATCATAGAGTCATATTGTTTCCTACTTTTGAAGTTTATTATTTGCTACTTCAGGCCAGACGGGACTAAGAAGGCTTATGTCAGGTTAACTCCCGACCACGATGCTCTTGATGTTGCCAACAAAATTGGAATTATTTAAGTGACTGGCTCTTCAGTTTTGTCCGGATTGTTATTTTCTTGAGCAATAGGACCTCGAAGTCGCTCACAGTTTTGTAAAAGTAGAGTAAGAATCAAATCATTTGCACTTTGGGTCTTAGTGTTGGTACTTTCTCAAGCAAGTTTAGAATGTTGATTTAAATGTGTTGCCAAAATGCATTACTTTTTATCAGTCTGCACCTTCGTTTCGTTGGATTCATTGATTTTTCTCAATTTTTTTACTTGTGTCCACGCACACAACCCCCTCATGGCTTGCACAAGGTGGATTTGAAATATTGGGTGAGGCCCTCCAAATATTAGATCTCCATGTCTTTGTTATATTATTGGTGTCTGTGTGAGGTTGAATGAGTATATAGAAAAGAATGACTGGGATTTGAAATAGATGTTTCAATGTGAAAATGATTATTTATTGATCCCAGTATTGATTTTTGATCATGTCAGTCGAGAATTATTGAGATAAGAAATTATTATTTAATTTATTACGGCTCGATTCATGAATATATTGGGTCCCATCATTTAATATAGGATATTACAATGAGTCGATATGAGATTTGATATAATTATAAATAATTTATTGTTTAGGAGATTGTCAATTCCTATTATTTTAATGTCCAACAATCAATCTCTGAAATTCTGGATTGTTGATCGAATTGAAAAATTGATTGGATCAAGGGTTGCTATTCAACTGTCCGATGAATTGTGATTGAATAAGTGATGTCATAATTACGTTCTAATAAAAATTAATATATTAAAGTGATAAAAAGTTAAATATATAAATACAAAAACCTTTGAGTTAATATAGGAAGTAATTGTATTTCAAATTTTGATGGTAAAATCAGTATATTAAAATTTTTAAGTCAAAAATAAGCATAGAAGAATTGCGTAGATAAAATAAATAACAAACTATTTATATAATTATCTTAAACTAAATTTGTTGCCAATAAGTAGTTTGTATCCCTTGTTCTTAAAATAATATATAAGTCCTATTCTATCAATTATGATTTTAATTGGCAACTTGGTAATCATAGGATGAAATAATTAGATTAGAGGTTTAATGAGTTTATTAATTTATTAATTATAATTCAAATAGTTATTATTATGTAAGAGTTCATTTGTTGGTATTTTTCTTGATTTTCATATAAAATATTATTGATTCAATTTTAATTTGTATCATTTTTTAAAATTTAAAAAAGTTATGAATCGTCTAGTTCACTTCATTTGGGATCTGGTTAATCGAGTCACCAGTTCAACCGGTAATTTTAAGAAAATAGAACGATTTTGAGGTTAATATGATTTTATGGGTTGGACAGGAGCATTTTATGGATCGGGTGACTGTTCAACTTGTTTGATCGACCGGTCTAGGCTAGGTTTTAAAATGGACAACAACTACCTCAATTCATTAGTTTCTGTTAATGTTTCATTTCTTTTTCTTGAAAAACTGACCAAATTTCTTACAATTTTTGATATTATTTTATAAATTAAATGAACAATTTTTTATAATTTTGGAAATTTTTCCATTCACCTTATCTGGACCTTTTTAACAATTTTTAATTTCTATAATAAAATAAAAAAGCAAAATTGGTACAATAATATAAGGCACTCTACAACTTTGATACCATATTTTTCAAAAAACCACATTTAGTACCATAACATGGGAGAAAAGACAAAATTGATACCGTAGTCTACAGAAATTATAATTTTAGTACCTTATTTTATGAATTGACAATTTTAGTACATTAACCTTTTTTTTTTTTTCTGATACTAAATTTGGGTTCTCGCATATTTAATCCATGGCTTGAAAATGGTATCAGACTTAGGTTTTATTAAAAAGTTAATTTATATTAAATATCAATGTATGAATCTATAATAAAGAAGGTAAATATTTTCAGACTCGGGAAATATAGAGGAGGAATTACTACACGAAATTCTCAAACAATTGACGCGTTGTTAGAACGAGTCAAAAAAGAGAAAAATTGGATCTTCTTACAAAAGAAGAGAAGAAGGGCTGGATGCGCAGATACAACATTTGAGAGAGACTACTGTTAAATACAGTGAGACGTCTACAATCCACTGAAATCCATATCAGATAAGATGGATCGAGTAAATTTCTGAAACGTTAGAAATCCTAAATTATGATAAAAGGGATTGGTTGGAAAGAACTTGAGTCGGATATTTAAACAATACGTCAAGATTTAAAAGAGATTTAAAAGTCGAATATTTTTATGAAATTTTTTCAATAAAAAATGGGAAAATAGACATTTGATACCAAAAAATATAAAGACAAACAAGGATCTCAGGGTCAATACCATATAGTTAACATGGCATGTGGTGAAGATTAACTTTTTATATATAAAAAAAGGATTTATACTAACTCATATGATGCAATTGTTTTATTCTGAACCATTTAGCACATATTCAACCAAGGATTTCAATTTTTTACTTTTATTCATTTACTTATTAAATTTGATATTCATAAATTAATGCATTTAACATCAATGAATTTTTTAACTGATTTAATCTTATTTTATTTGTTATATCTCATTATTATTATTTTCAAAAAAAAGACTACTCATCGTATACGAAAATATTACAAAAAGTTAAGGTTATATTTTTAATTGTACAATCATATATAACAACTAACACAAAAAAAATAATTTTTCTCGCAATTTCAATTGTCAATAAAAAAATTAGAATAATTAATATCTTGATATTAAAAATTGATAAATGCAATTTTTCCCCTTATAATATAAGAAATGAGCAAAACCCCCATATGGAAAAAAACAATTAGCTAAGTACCCCTGTGATCTTAAAATGAAGTAAATTACCCCCTATGTTTTCCCTTGATAGAGGGTAATTTGCTTCATTTCTCAAAATATAGGGAGGTAATTTGTTAATTATTTTTTTACAGGAGGTTTTGCTCATTTCTTATATCACATGTGGATAAATCGTATTTATCCTTATTAAAAATCAATATTAAATATTAAATAGTTTTAATTAGAGATTATATGTCCGAAGAACAACGCACGGGTTACTAAGTAATAATATAATGGTGAATCCCATTATTTATTTACCAAGAAAAGATGGACAGGAGGAGAGAGACATGCATGCGTTTAAGTCTGAGCGCGCGGGATTCGGAGGTGAGCATAAATTGTGGGATGTAACGGATGGACATGCCGCAATTTACTTTCATCTGCTCTCAGCACCCCATTTCTCTTCTCATCTCTCTTTCTCTCTTCTCTCTCTCTCTCTCATCTTTCTTGCAGGGAGGGAGTGAGAGACAAAGAGGGACAAAAAAATTGAAGAGGGACACACACACAACATTTGAAGGGAGAGAGAGAGAGAGAGAGAGAGAGAGAGAGAGAGAGAGAGAGAGAGAGAGAGAGAGAGGAGAGAGAGGCTGAATCATCATCAAGATTTCTGTGTGTGGGAGGTTTTACATTTTTAGCTCGTTTCCCACATGCTAAAGGAAGCCTGTTACAGGGTTGGTTTTGTTCTCTTTTCTTGCTGGGATTTGTTGGATTTTTTTTCTATATTTTCTGGGTTGTTCTTGACTGGGTAATTTTTGATTTCTTTTGCCTGGTTTGTTAAATATATAAATGATTTTACTGATTATGAATGGCAGGATTATTCAGGGCAGGGAATGCATTGGGTACTTTGGAATTCTTAATCCTTGCTTGCTTGTATATTTCTCTCCATTTCTGAGAAATGGTGGGAGTATCAGATAATATTCGTGGGTTTGTCTTGGCAATTTCGTCCAGTGTATTCATCGGATCGAGTTTCATCATAAAGAAAAAAGGTCTAAAAAGGGCCGGGGCCGCAGGAACTCGAGCAAGTTAGTTTGTTTTCTCCATACATATGCCTTTTTATTCTTATACTGTGATTTCCATAGCATTTGGTATTGATTATAATGTTTGATGCAATTGCACCATTGGAAAATAGTAATATGAAAAGGTCTAATTTGTTTGATTGAGCTCATAGAACAGAGAAGGTGAAGTATATATGTCTATTGTTTTTCAGATCAAGTTGTTATATTATGAATTATTAGTATTGAAATGTATGGTTGTAAATGAGGTTCTAGCAAATGCTCTGTAAACTTAAGCATGTCAAGTAGCAGATGTAGGGCGTAAATGTTGAGACGGGAGGTCTAATAAGGGAAAAAGGCGAGCGTGTATCATGGTAAATGACTAGTATAACATTATAACTAATGTGGTGGTGGGATTTTTGGTAAAAATGTTCGACTTGTGTGATTGTAACCACTGAAAATAATTAAATTTCTAGATTTTACGTTATAAGTACGTCAGACTTTGATCTTGATTCTTTACTTTAAATCCTTAGGATAATTTTTGGAATTTCTCGCTATGTGTTGAATAAGAATACTTTTTGATCAGGTGAGGGAGGGTATGCGTACCTGAAGGAACCTTGGTGGTGGGCTGGGATGATTACAAGTAAGATTCTTTGAATACACTATGGTGATTAGAACTTAATTATTAGACTATCTCTGCGCATGGATATTCATTCATGTAATATGTTTCGACTCATTTTCATCTTGAATTATCGTAAGAAAGAATATCTTATACTTTTTTTACCACAATTTCACCAGTGATCCTCGGGGAGGGTCTAAATTTTGCTGCCTATGCATATGCTCCAGCTATCCTTGTGACTCCCTTGGGAGCTCTAAGTATCATTTTCAGGTATTTTAGTACAACACCATTTTAAGAGCTTTTACAACAGCACATTTGGTCAAGTAACGAAAATACAATTATCATGCAGTGCAATATTAGCGCATTTTATTTTGGAAGAACGGTTACATATGTTTGGGGTCGTTGGTTGTATTCTCTGCTTGTTCGGTTCTGTCACAATTGTTTTGCACGCCCCCCTGGAGAGGGATATTGAATCTGTCAAGCAAGTATGGCATCTTGCTACTGAGCCAGGTATTAATGTTTCTCTCTTTGCTTTGTTCTAATAAGTTGAAAAATGGATTCTATAATATATGGGAGAAAAGGGTAAATTACACTTTGCCATCCAAACTATGTCCGTTTTTACACTTTGTCATCAAAACTTTTCCTTTTTTGTGCTCTATTATCATCTCAACTTTGTGAAATTTGCATTTTGCAATATGTGATCGCTTTCTTGTCAATTTTCTACCAGAAAAACATCACATGAAATGCATATGTGAAAAAAATCACATCACGTTGCCCTTAAAGATCACATGTGCACTGCATGTGATGTTTTTTTGGCTGAAAAATCAACCAAAAAAGGGGGATGATAAGTTGACACAAAATATTTAGATGGCAAAGTGTAAAAACGGGCATAGTTTGAATGGCAAAACGTAATTTACGCTCATAAAAAGAAGAAAAGAGATTGATATCAAACACATGATGATTTTACAACTTTTACTTGATTTGGAGATGAATTGTTGTTACGTCCCAATCAGGTCTCTCTTACTGTGGCGACGACCATCCATCAATTTTATATAACAAGGGTGGTTGTAAAAAATTGCAAAAGTCAAACTTTTACCCTTAGGCAAACTGTGACATGATCAAACCCCACACTCCAACATATTTTCCTGCCCCAATCAAAACACTAAAAGTTGTTAGGCAGCATTTTTCTCTAAATTTTATTTGTAGGATTCCATTTTTCATATCTTTCACTAGATTTGTCTATAGGTTTCAACGAGCAAGCTCTCGTAATTTCATGCGTGATGATCTAACTTACTAGTGAAAAATTTAACATAATAAGGTAGCTTCAGTAATGTATATTCTCTTGTGCAAGTATTTTAGACATGTAATTTTTCATCTGAACGCCATCTTTTACTGACTCCTAACTAATAACGTAATTGTGATCGACAGTGTTTATTGTCTACACTCTCGTAGTTTTGGTTGTCGTCGTTGTACTAGTAGTTTTCTATGTGCCACGCTATGGACAATCGCATATGGTTGTGTACATTGGAATTTGCTCTCTCATGGGTTCTCTTACGGTCAGTTCCCTCCTCTCCATTCGACAACATCTCTTCATCAAACACGACGAAACATTCATTTTTATGCTTTTTTCCCTTCTCTTATGCAGGTTATGGGTGTCAAAGCAGTTGCAATTGCTCTAAAACTGTCATTTTCAGGATCGAATCAGTTTATTTACTTTGAGACTTGGTTTTTCACTATTTTGGTCATTGCTTTCTGCTTTATGCAGATGATATATCTAAACAAGGTATTTCTTGATTCCTTTAAAAACTATTTTATTTAAATGAATTCCATTAGTCGAGTAAAAATACAATCACATTGCTTTCGGCATTGGCAGTATTCTTCAATGTAGCTTATTTCTCATCGAGAAAAAATAGAAAAATCCCTTCTCACTTTCGTCTCTGTAGTATAAATTTTGTTCTATTGAGCGATATACTACTATGCAATTACAAAAAGTAGATGTCGTTCTTGGAAACTTGTCCCTTGGCAGTTGGCACATCTTTAGAAGAATATTGTTGTCATGGACCGTAATTTTTTTCGTACAAAGAGCTAAAACCTTATCGTCTTTAATCTTATTCGGATCCGGTTTGATTGTCTAAATGTTGACATTGCAGGCACTGGATATCTTCAATACAGCCGTGGTTTCTCCTGTGTATTATGTCATGTTCACTACCCTCACGATTGTAGCCAGTATGATAATGTTTCAGGTGACAGCAAATCTGCACTCTGATCTTTTTATGAATCTTAATTTTTTCCTTGTTTTCTGTACCATCCAAACTTATTGCGTTGAAATACTTGTTGTTTGATTAGTATGCCATCTTCCAGCATCTTCATGTCTCCAAGATTATGATTAATCTGCGTGAAGTTTGTCATTAGAGAAGTAAAAGGGATAATTACATTTACACTCCCTAACCTATTATCTGTTTACACAAACCACTCCTGCCTTTTGGATGATTACACATACACCCACCAGAACGTCAATATCATTTACACAAACCAACTCAGCTTTTTGAAAAATCACAATCCTCCCCAAGAACGTCAACGTCATTACATAAACTGCCCCTACTTTTTGGTTGTTAGATGTGGTTTTTGTAATTATGCAAAAGGCATGAGTGATTTGTATAAAAGACCATAGGTTATGGAGTATAAACATAATTATCCCAAAAGTAAATGACATGGTGTTCATACATGAATCTTAATTGCAGGATGGATTCAGTAATTTGAGTTGATCATTGTCAACTTCAGTGTGTTTTAAATTGGAACCATCACACTAACACCCTTGAGGTTTAGGTTTATTACCAAAAAATCCCTTGATTTTTGAAAATGACACTACACCACTTATTGTCATGTTTTTCATTACATATGTTGAAGAATGTGGGTAAGAGGAAATCTATAATGTGAGGACCACAATGTAAATTTTCAAAATTGAGGGACTTATTGTTTTAATATGCTCAAAGTTTAGGAAGTTTCTATATTATTACTCATTTTAAATAATCTTTTGTTTTCTTTATCATAATGAACACTCAAACCTTCTTGTTTCACTGCTGACTTTAAAACTCAGGAATGGCATTCACAAACTACAACACAAATTGTTTCTGAGTTCTGCGGTTTTGTGACCATTCTTTGTGGAACTTTTCTCCTTCACAAAACGAAGGACATGGGAGGGTCCCCGACCATGGCGACCCCGTTATACCATCGCTCCAGAGACTCGAGTCCAAGGGAAGTCGAGCCTTGATGCATTCCAACATTGTAAGATTTCAGGACAGATAACTAGAGATTAAAGCTCATGGCTATGGTGAAAATGAGCATACACTTCTTGGCACAAAAGTTTTGCTCCTTGTAGGAAAAGTTGAAGTTCTTGTCCAAAGTGGAATATGTTTTCCATTTCAAAGACCTCAAACCCAACTCTCCTTATTCTTGCACACCTCCACAATCTTCATATATAGATTTTCACATAATTAAGTTTAGAAGTGTATTAGAGACAGGATTTTTTGTTTTACTTTTTTTTTTTTTTTTTTTTTTCTGTTTTTCGTTTTCTGTTGGATACAGTTCAAATTATGTATTCGTAACTGAAAACTCTTACACAAACTAGATTTGGCCGAACCAAACCAATCACAAAGCAAGTGTGACATGTGATTAGTTACTTTCCCTGAACTGTATACCAATCATACGACAAGTGTGTTATACTTGTCATATACTTGATAGATCCGGCTGACCACGGTCTTGGTTAGAATTTCCCATACTTGTAACATGAGAATGGATATTAATGATATACTTAGTTTAGTCATTGCTAACATGTGAATATGGTGCCTTGATGTGCAACTTTGTACGACATTGTATCTCTTGTCATGGCTGTTTGTGTGTGCGTGTGTGTAAGTTTTTAAAATAATAATAAAAAAAAAATCCCACCAATTTCATACAGGTGAGAGACTTTCGAGGTCCTAATCTCTTTTATATAAAGATGCAAATGAAATAAATACAACGGAGAGCACTGACCCCCTAAATCTAGAAAGCACATGAATAAGGAGTACTACTTCCTTATAATCATAAGTACGAAAAACATAAATAGGAGTACCGATTTGATGTAAATAGAATCGTCTAATTTCAAATATCAAAATACAAATGTAACAAGGAGTACTACTCCTTACGATCTCAGTTCTATCTTGTTCATTGGGAGACTTGTGATATAACGGGAGTGCAAAATCTATACTATTAATAAAGAATGAGGCGGCTTTGACTGTGTTTTTATATTGTTTTACTAAATTGTCCTTTTCAACTTACTTGTAGAGTAATAACCCCATAGTATCACTTCATAAATGAGAGTTAATAGCACATGTGTGATTTGATAATTACAGCTTAATATCCTATAATTATTGAACATTTCACATTTATTTAACATCAATTCAAAAAATCAAACTTAAAGTTTAAAACTAATATATGTCATTATTAAGAACGTAAATATAATTTTATATTTTGGGCACATGTTGAATATGCTTAGCTGTTAAAAAGGTGTCATTGTGATATGAATGTAGTATGCTTTTATGGGATTGCAGATTTCGGAATTGTACGTAAATTATTTATGATTTTGCAAGTTATAATTACTTTTATTATATCACTGAAAGATCTTCAAGGTTTAAAATTTAATTGTAATTATTACATTTTTTAACAAAATAATCATTATTAAAAATAAATTTCCATTAATTTTTCTATAAGTTATTATCTTTTCTCTCGTAAACACACGGATGGGGGCCTTTAGGTTTACCCATGGAATTCCATTTTAGGACGAAATAATATGAGAGAGACGAATTTTTTGGATCTATAAATGTTAGAGAAGTGGAGACCAAACGTTGAAGTTTTAAAAGGGTTAGATTTAGGTACTTTGTAAGACATATTAGTTCTTTTCCATATTATAAGATATAGGTATAATTACATTAAATTGAAGTATAGTCTAAGTACACAAATTATCCCTTCATTTTTGTACGGTTACACTGAAAACCCGAATCAAAAGTGGTCGAGAAAGGTAACAAAATTTATTTACCCCTCATTTTCTAGTTGGTGTCTACTTATCCTGTAACATGAAGTGCAATTTCAATGGCCCATTCAACAATGGCAACAGGGTCTTTTGCGGGCAAGTAGGTGATGGCGAAGTACACATGTGGTTAATGCCGCTCGGAGGGCAATGTTGGCATCCACGGTCTACCATCTTTGGAGAGAGAGAAATATGCGACGCTTTCAAGCAACGGCTTCTTCAGCTGATAGTATATCTAGGCTTATAATAGAACAAGTGAGGCTTAGAATATTCAGTGATGAGTTGCAACAAAATATAAAACTTATGTAACGTACAGGATCTGGCGAATAGCCTAGTCTTTGGAGTTTTGCTTCTTGTCTGTCTCTTTTCTTAATTAGGCGGACTAGATAATTCAACATTCGCTAATTAGGAGGATCCTTTGTACCTTGTGCGCTTTTTTCTCACTTAATGCAATTTACATCCCCCCACCCCAAAAAAAAACCAAAAAAAGAAAGAAAATAAAATTCAAAATTAAACTGACTGTGCGGACTATATTAGCCTTTAGTTAAAATTTTAAAATTTTTCCACTTATTTTCCTTATTGTTTTCGCATAATACTAGTTTCAAGTAATTATCAATGCTAAGGTCGATTGGTACAGTACCAACTTTGTTCCAACGCTTCATTTTTTTTGGGGGTCCTCGTCCTAGTGAATTGACGTCATTTCTATATTTTATCGTTTGATGTGTGGTTGTTTGAGCCCATGTGGCAATGCCTATTTGCTGCAGTGTTCTTTTATTTTTGTTGAATCAAAATGGTTTTTCTTTCTTTTTTTTTTTGTACGATCCAACACTCGAAACGATGTCGTTGTATTGGAAAAAATGCTTAAGTTTCGTTGTTTTGGATCCATGTGGTAGTTTGGCAGTTTATTGGCCGATTAGGTAGCATATCCTATATGATGACGTTGAACTATTAAGAATGCACACGAAACAATGTCATTTGGTGCTAATTATAAATTTAGTGCACTGTGGTTTTTAAGTATGTTTACTATGTTTGCCTCGATCGTAGATCATTGAGATATATTTATTTTTGATTGGCTAGTTTATTTTCTTGCTGGCCTCTGTTTCTTCCCAATGGTTGTCAGAATTTCTTGCAGATTTCAAAGCGTAGTGGTGTTTTTGTTTTTCTTCAACTTGAATAAATATGTTTGTGGCTTTACTGTGTTGACGTGTTTTACTTTGCCGATCGTGTGTAGGGGTGTAGTCGAGCTCGAGCTCGAGAAATTTATTTGGAGTTTGAGTCCGAGCTCGACGAGTTTGGCATAAATTGGCTCGAGCTGGAGCTCATGCTCACTAGTTAACCTGCTCGTGAATTGAGCTCACCATGCATCATATTAATAATTTACAGAAAGCTACATTATTAATAAAGTCTATTTTTAGATATATATTAGATAATATAAATAAAAATATCATACTTTATTATTATTATTATCTTAAATTAAAATACGAGATATAGTAATTTTAATATATGGTGAATTTCGAATATGAACTTGATATAATATTGACTATGTAGTTACATATACGAGGTGGTGTTTTCATTGGCTTTGCCGAGGGTGTAAATTTGTTGTATTGTGTTTGCTATATTTTTATGATGTCCGGATGGGTGTTTGAACATTCGTTCATGGTTAGCATTCTTCCGCTAAAGCTTATAAATATATGAAAATAATTCATTATTTAATACATTTAATGATTGAATGAATATTTTCTATAATCTTTTCTTTTTAAATTTTAGCATAATTATTTAAATTTAATTTAATTATCCTACATCACCAATATTTATTTCATACGGTAGTAAACGCGGCCTTACAGATTTGACTTGCACGTACCAAGTCTCACCCCCCCCCCCCCCCCACCCCTTTCCAAATAGTTATATCTCCTTCCTACGGTTTACCGCGTTATATATCCTCCTCTACTATAATTAGGGTTCCCCCGTTCCTGAAAACTTTCCCAATTCATGGCCGATCGGAACAATAATCCAACTACCAACAACAATTCGGCCGTGGTGGCGGCGCCGGCGGTGGCAGCGCCGAAGCCGATATGGATGAAGCAAGCCGAGGAAGCGAAGCTGAAGAGCGAAGCCGAGAAGGCCGCCGCCGCCAAGGCCGCATTCGAGGCCACCTTCAACAAATCCCAACCTCAACAGCCCCAATCTCCTTCTGCCGCGTCATCCTCTTCCTCTGACTCCGACGACGATGAGAGATCGTCGGAGAGAGAGCGTCCCATAGGGCCTGTAGACCCCGCGAAGTGCACGGCGCAAGGCGCAGGCATTGCTGGCGGGACTGCGTGTGTGGGAGCCACGTTTACAGTGGTGACGAAGGACGCGGAGGGGAGGAAGGTGGTTCGGGGTGGGGCTCAAGTGAGAGTCCGCGTGGCGCCGGGTGTGGGGGTTGGGGGAAGTGAGCAGGATGGGATAGTGAAGGATATGGGGGATGGGAGCTACAGTGTGACATATGTCGTGCCTAAGAGAGGAAATTATATGGTGAATGTCGAGTGCAATGGGAAGCCTATTATGGGAAGTCCATTCCCTGTCTTCTTTAGCTCAGGTGGGAGATCCGTTTGTGTTTAACAGTATACCGTTGCCCTATGTGTGTGCTTATTAAAGATACCAGCGTGTCATGTTTTTGTCTTAGTGTGGTGCTATTTTGTCTAATTGATTAGGAAAGATGACCAATTATACTGCCAGATGAATAACTTGTTAATTTTGGTTCTATGTAATCTTGTTTCCCAAATACTGGCGCCTGCATGTGGATGGATAGTCAACCCATGATACATTTAGTAATGCATCATTGTTGATGTATGAATGTTTATTAAGTGAATGTGGTAGATCCTAGATGACATTATTTTGTGAACGTTTTTCTTATAGTTTAAATGATCTTAATTCTTAAGAATTGATGGATCATAGTATCATGTAATGAGGAGTGTAGAATTGTCTATAGGAGTGCCATGGTTTTGTTTAATTAAATGGTGGCGAGCAAAGAATTTCAATGCCTGAGGTTCTGTCTGAATTTGGGTTTATGAGGGAACATACACACCATACACTAGTGCCTTTTACTTGTTCATGTCTCATACATCAATAGAATGTTTGACAGTACCTTTTGGTTCCTTATTTAATTAAGCATCATCATCTGTTAATAAGGATATGAGATTTTTTGTGCTTCCTTTTAATTGCTAATGAGAGGAGAGAATTTGATCAATTTCTTTGCTTGGAAGAGTTTTCAACTCTGCAATTCTGTTTTTCAGGAACTCCAACTGGAGGGCTTCTTGGCATGGCTCCAGCAGCTTCATTTCCTAATATGGTTAACCAGACCATGCCCAATATGCCAAACTATTCTGGCTCTGTATCTGGTGCTTTCCCAGGGTTGCTAGGTATGATTCCAGGGGTTGTTGCTGGGGCCTCAGGTGGAGTGGTTTTACCTGGAATGGGGTCATCTTTAGGAGAAATATGTCGAGAATACCTTAATGGGCGGTGTGCAAGTACTGATTGCAAGTTTAATCACCCCCCTCATAATCTGCTGATGACTGCTTTAGCTGCCACCAGTACAATGGGCACTCTTAGTCAAGTGCCAATGGCACCCTCCGCTGCTGCCATGGCTGCTGCTCAGGCGATTGTTGCTGCTCAAGCCCTTCAAGCCCATGCTGCAGCTCAAGCTCAGTCCAACAAAGACTCTGGTAAAATCAAGTATTAGGAATTTGTTACATTTTTGACTCCCTTAGTTGTATAACATGGCTTGGATCAATAATATTTTCAAGTTTTTCTAACTCAAATGTCAATTAGAATATAAAACAAAATTGCTTTACACTTAGTGACTTGGACCCCTTTTCTGGGTGCTGCCTAGTGATTTTGGATTGCCTTCCTTGCATTCAGTAGTGGTAACAAATTCTCTTAAGAACTCATCATTTTCAATTGATTTACTCGGTTTCACTGGTACCCTCTACAACTTTGAAGGTACTTAATCATTTGTGCTTGTATCAGGATCAGCCGACAGCGAGAGGAAGGCTGATTCACTGAAAAAAATTGTACAAGTTAGTAATCTCAGCCCACTTCTGACAGTGGACCAGTTGAAACAGCTCTTTGGCTTTTGTGGCACAGTTATTGAATGTACCATCACCGAGTCTAAACATTTTGCTTATATTGAATATTCAAAACCTGAAGAAGCCACTTCTGCTTTGGCATTGAACAATATGGATGTCGGCGGTCGTCCATTGAATGTTGAAATGGCTAAATCACTTCCGCCAAAGCCCATTTTGAATTCCCCATTGGGTTCATCATCTTTGCCCATGGTGATGCAGCAAGCTGTTGCCATGCAACAAATGCAATTTCAGCAGGCTCTTTTAATGCAGCAAACATTGACAGCGCAGCAAGCAGCTAACCGAGCAGCAACTATGAAGTCCGCAACAGAATTGGCTGCAGCTAGGGCTGCAGAAATCAGTAAGAAGTTGCAAGCTGATGGACTGGTCATTGAAGAAAAGGAAACTGATAAGAAATCTAGGTACATTATGAATGCTTTATAGCATCTTTAAATGATATGCATGAAGAAAATTGTTATCAATATCATAATTCACGTTGAAGTGCTTAAGATATGGCAACAAGACAAATATTTTAGCCTTTAAATCAAAATGCTATGATCCATAAACAAGGAATGATAAATGTGAGTAAGTATATTCCTAAAGCTTGCCTTTTGTTGTCAGATCTTTAGCTAGGGTATTTGTTTTCATGTTTGTTATGTTAGGATATACCACCACCTTTACTGTTTTCTTGTCTGTAAAATACATTTTTTAGGGAATAATAGCTTTGTCCTGTTTCTTTCTTGTAGTTAGAAGTGGGATGTGCAAGAGTTAAAGGCTAAACTTCATATTAAGATTGGTCAAGTGGATGAGGATATGGGTTAACATTTAAACGCTAAGTTTTTCATCATCTCCAGTTGGTCCTTTGGCTTATTCAATGCATGTTTTTGATCTGTGTTTATTTGCACTTATATTCCCTGGGAATCGCTGAGTGTAAATAGATATTAGATTGACACCCAAGAAAGAGAAAACCTAATAATTGGCTGGTTATTAGGTTGAATTATTCAAGCCTGTTTCTTATGACTTCCTGCATCTGGTATTTGAACAAAAGAAGTTAAATGTTATGCTGTTACTATACATGACCCATGGAACTTTGACATTTGTTTCTTTGATATTGGCCCACTTTTATGTAGCCCTTAAAAGAGTTATTCTAGAATTTACTCGTTTCGCAATTGATAAGTTGAGATATCCTTCTTCCCTCCTTTAACTGCAAGAGAGGAGAAGACTCTTTCCTGAATTTGGAATTATATACCAGGAAAACGAAATTCAGTGGTACAAAGGGTCTGTGAGATTTGTGAAATTAGTTTTGCTCTTATCATGAAATGCTTTTAGTCCCTTAGAGAACATTTATATGGATCCTCTTTTATTTTATGCTTCTCTCTCGTCCATATTCTGCTCAGGTTTGAGCACGAAAACTATCTCTGCAGGTATTTATACTTTGTTAAGCTAGTTCCATATAACTGAGTCTAAACTGATTAGCAATGATGGTTCAGGTCACCATCTGTAGCTCGTGCCAAGTCAAGATCTAGGTCGAGGTCTAAGTCAACCTCTCCTATTAATTATCGGTTGAGACGGAAGTCCCGCTCATTCTCACCTCCTCGCCGTGGTCGAGACTATAGATCCAGATCACCTGTGAGATCTCGCTACTACTCAAGTTATGAAAAAGAAAGGAGATACTACAGGGATAGTAGGGATAGCAGTGACAAAAGTAGGAGGCGAGACTCGGGTAGATCACGTGATAATGGTTCCCCGGTTTCCAGGAGAAAGAGGAGCAGGAGTGCGAGTCCTCGAACTAAGAAGTCATACCGGGATGATGTAATCTCGCCAAGGCGCCGTCGGGAAAGTCCAAATGAGAGGACAAGGAAGTCAACCCGCCCTGATTCCAGATCTCCTCGCCGTCATAGGAGGTCTTCATCCTCTGGAGATGATGCTAGTAAATCAAAACATAGAAGGACTTCTTTGTCAAGGTCTGATGAAGTTAAGCATCACTCAGATGATAAAAAGGACAGCAGAAGAGAAGAAAAGTCCAGCAACCGGAATAGAAGACGGTCCAGATCAGCTTCAGTGGAGGGTCTAAATCATGGACGAAGATCCTCCCCTAGAATTTTGGAGGAGAGCAGATCCAGACACAGAAGACGCTCAAGGTCCAGATCTCTCGAAGTTAAACATCAGTCAAGTGAGAAAAAAGAAAGGAGCAGAGAAGATAAATCAAGAAACCTGGATAGAAGGCGTTCTAGGTCGAGGTCGACGGAAGGAAAGCATCGGAAAGGCAGTAAGACATCGCCGCGACGTTCGGATGTGCGCAAGTCAAAACATAGGAAGCGCTCTCGGTCAAACTCAACTGATAATTTAAATGATATTGTTCCTATTGAA
The DNA here is from genome assembly GCA_034509735.1 of Sesamum alatum. Lineage (NCBI taxonomy): Eukaryota > Viridiplantae > Streptophyta > Magnoliopsida > Lamiales > Pedaliaceae > Sesamum > Sesamum alatum. The sequence continues at coordinate 45,466,005 of JACGWO010000002.1, read as the reverse complement.
AGCAAAGATAAAGCATCAAAGGCTGAGAATGACAGATCTGTCAAATCTGATGGTGTCTATATGGACAGGTTGAACGAGTCGTCGCACATGAAGGATGAAGATGGTGGAAGTGATGAAAGTTCTTCAAAATAATGCCAAAAGAGATAAAGAGTAATGATAGAGAATGATGTTGAGAAAAGTGAAGTGGAGAAATATGAAGCTCTGATGTCTCTTCTTCAAAGAGCTTTATGCATGTTGTTTGACTACAGATTGGTTGAAGGGAGGGATCACTTAACAATTGGGCCTTGTATTTTGACGGTCAAGATAATTAGGTAGTCTGTCACTCTTCAAATGTTAAATGTACGATGTGTTTGTTTCTTTTGCAGGTGTGGGGCTGAATATATACATTGGGGTCCGGAGCTGTGCTGATTTGGTTAGAAGGGTTGAAGAAGTGATCTGCCAATCTCAGATTCAACCATGAAAATGTTTTTTCCTGAACTATTTAATTAATGTATGGTGACCTCTCTATCAGTAGGTAGTTGAATTCTTATTTGTGATTTCATTGTGTCTGCTTAAAAGTTATTTGTGAATTATGTCCCATAGTTGTGTGATTTCTGTACCTTTCGCAAGATGCCCCTCCTTCCTTCTGTTAAATGTTCTCGTTTTATTTTGGTTTAATTATCATATCATTTTGTGGAGTTTTGTTTGTCTGAGCACCTCCGCGGAATATGCATCTTCCTCCTTATGTTAAACGTTTTTAGTTATCCTATGACTTGTATGCTTGCTTGAGTTGATCCTTGGATGTGTTCTGGAACCTAACATTTGATAGCATGACTAAAATCTCTATGCTAAGTTCAGTTTTTGGAGTTGACCCCAAGTCAGATATGTGGTCTTCTGAGTTTTTTGGACAGCTACTGGTGGGATTAATGGCTTTATGTAATATGGCTAATACGAAATTTCACATTCAATTTGAATTTACTGGTATGGTGAGCCTATTACATTCCATAAAGATGCAGGTGTTTTTGGGCTGCTATTTCTTGGTGCTCAATCAGATGAATTTGGCACGATTGTTTATATCTGATTATAGATGAAGGTATGCTGCTGCTGCATATTTTGGTAATCTAAAATCAGATTCACGGTTGAGCTTAAGATATTCTAATTGGGAGTGTTAGCTGAAATTGTTGAATGGAACTTTGAATGACAAAATTTAAGCTTGTTGTCATGTACAGTGCATTTACTATGCTCTCTTCCTCATTTTTCTGTTTTTCTTCTCTTCTTTTTCTCCTTTTCTTCTTCTCCTGTCCTTTTTCTTTTCTTTTCTTCTCTTCTTGAAAATTGTTTGGTTAGGCAAGGTTCTCTTAAAGCTGATTCCAAGTCGGAAGTTGCTGGGTTGGTTGGTTAATTTCTTGGTGAAGTCATTTGTTTCTTTCTGACAGGTAATTTAAGTTTAAACATTGCTTTGGATTCAGTTCTGGAAAATATGAAAATGGGTGTCCATAGATGTCAGTGCAGCTTTATTTTGTTCTTATTTTGGCTTGCTTATCCTGCCCGTGCTTGACATTGCGAACACGGATTATATCTGTATTCACTTTATCCCGTATAGTTTCATGCTCTGTTGCCTATTTCAGAAATCATATGTGAGCAATATATTTACAGAAACTTGATTGTGGGGGATTGGGGGGCAAGATTCACTTTCTGCATTTGAACCGTAAACACTATCCGTCCATGGCCATGCCCACTAAGATAACCATATTTCAGTTATTTCTTATCATAGTTGTCCTTGTAGTTTAAATATTGAAATGAAACCCTTTTATTGTGGAATGACGGTTTTTTCTTATCAGAAATTCCTGTCCAAAGTGCAATGGGTACTAAATATTCTTGGATGCTTCTACTGAGTGAAAAATTCTAATTTAATATTCACCGTAGTGTTAGCTGTCGGATATCCTGATGATGACACCCTGTTATCCAAATGATGACAACAATGAAATAGGTCATCATTTGTAGATCCAATGGCTCACACCAGACCTGAGAACTACTTGACACAGCAGTAAGCAAAGATCTCACCTAATTTTCCTGCTAAATCGACTTCAGAACTAGACAGAGGAAGTAGGTCATATGAAATCTTGTTCAACTATAACTAAAGCGATGGAACATGACTTGATATCTGTCTTATGACTTGAAAAATTAACAGAAATACTGAAATAGTTAGATATGTATGAGGATGTTTTATGATATGAACACGAAAATGCAAAAATGGTTTATAATATGTTTAAGAAAGCAAGGATACCATATCTTTGGATCATTATTCCGAAATGTTTTTGATGCTTCATGCCTTTAATCAAGTAAGGAAAGTGAAAAGAATGAACATTGTAACTATGAACTTATGGGAATAGCTTTTCACCAAAAAGTTCTGCAGCCTGCTATTTGGATGCCAGTTTCCTCTGGTGATAAGCATCAAGACATATGTGACGTTTGCCTACTTATTTTACTAAATAAGTAGAACATGTTTGTTATCCCAGAATACAACTGGTAGTCTAGTAGAAACCACCAGCAAGCTCATGTAGACACTATTTCTGACTGTGTGTGTGTGTGCATCTTTTCAGGAATTGCTGTATAAGCTTTCTCCTGGTTAATACTTTTGTCATATCAGGCCAATTCATGAAATAACCTAAAGTCATTGATGAACCATGATTGAAAATTTCTGCGTGACACCATACAATACTACTAATAATTACCAACAATGAAAATAAAGAAATTGAGAGGCTGCTTGTTGCTTGGATGTATTATAATCAAGTTAAATTCAATTATCAGATGAGTAAATTATTAAGAGATGCTCTAGTTCTTATTTTGATATCTTTTATTCTTTTTTATTGTGAGATTCTTGTTCTTGAACTAGACTATGCTTGGTTGATTGAGAAAATTCATTTCATTGCTTTTCTTGATTATGTCAAAGTATGGTATTTATCTTGCGGCAGCATTGTCTATATATTTTCGACTTAGATAAGAATTTTGGGTCACATCTAATTCATAAAAGTGATATCAAGTGAAGTTATTTGTCAACCAAGCGGATGGTGGAGGATAAAGCAGCCCACCTCTAGATTTTTACCTTATAAGTCAATATTGCTGGTTGGTAACCTGTTCTCTTGTATATTTTATGTTTTTTTTTTCTTCTTTTCCCCTTGTTTTTTACTTTTTACTAGGCGATGCTGGATATTAGTGGATTGGAAGCTGAATCCTTGCGCCCAATCAGGATATGGTGCAATTCATATTTTTACCCTTTCTTTTTTTTTTTCCTATCCCCCATTTCTTTCTTCCTTTCTTTTCTCTTTCCTTTTTCTTGTTTAAATATTAGCAAGGTGATGGATGAAGAGGATGTTTCGAGCAACAATGATTGAGGATTCTTGCCGCCTTTGTGGCTAAACTGAGAATTTTCAATCCCAATAGCTCCAGTTGATACTGGAGTACTCTTTCAATCCCTAATAGTACAATTGAGAGCTGATGTTGGAAGGATATGTTTATGGGTGGGTTCATGGTTGTGAGGTTTTTCCTGATTTTGAATTGTGGAATTAGATCAGAACAAGTGATGTTGAAGTCCTCTGGCTTTGTTTTTAACCCTGCACTCACTCCCACCAACCTGCTATGACTCTCCCACCCGCATCCCAAAGAATGAACAAAAAGAGAAAAAAGATGAGAAAGAGAATAAGAATAAGAAGAAATCAGGTTTTGTCAAACGCATCAGTCAATAGCTAACAGTAGTGAGTAAAAGAAGCTTTGTCTAACTGCATTAGCTGCACGTCTAGGTCATTGCTGAGAACTGGTTGTTATCATAACTTTTGTTGGTAGAATTCCCTGCCTGGTTTAAGTTTTCCTCTTCAGATGTGGAACACAATCTCCAACCATTTTGGATTTTGCACTGTTGTAGTGTATGTGCACAGGAATCTCTTTAACCATGATTTTGTGCATACAAATAGAAGTAACATAACTCACTTGCTCTATGCCTCTGCATTTGTGTTGTAAATTTGTGTGTAAAAGAAGTTGGTAACAGTGTTAATTTAGAATTGACAAAGGCATACTTGATGAGTGATGCCTTGTGGGCGTACGTTGGTTGTTGAAGTCATTATTAAGGCTGTGATTTGATTGAAGTACTTGGAAATATTATTGAGCTTGTTTAGACTTGGTTGAAGGTACTATGAATTTCTAGTTCTTTAATATCAATATTGATTTTGTTAACTATTTGATTGATTACCTGATTGCAAATCCATCTGTAATTGAGTTATTTAAAATTCTTAGCCCTCACTTTTTAGATGCTTCCATCCAATCCAAGTGCAAGTCGTAACTTTTTTGGTTGGGAGTTGGAATTATGTTTTTCTCTTTTGGGGGAGTTGTTGATAGAGGTTAGATCCCTATGTCTGATATTTTCAGTAATGATCTAAAATGTGAATTTCATAGAGCCTCTGAATTTTTATTGGAGCAATCCAATATTTCTTGACTTGGCCATTCAAGCTCGAGTGTAAATCGGCTGGATTTCTGTGCAGTGTATCAAAGATATTTATTAACATTAAAAATGTTATCTATGAAGGGTTCATATTGGGGTAACGGACTCCGATGAGTTTGGTATAATTATGAATATTTTTTTATTGTTTGAAAAATTACGAATATTTCCTTGATATTCGATGAAATTATGTAATTATCATATAGAGGTATGAAATTGTTAGTTTTGTCTTTGCTGTACTTTTTTATTTTTTATTTTTGAAAAATATGAGAAGTATTAGAAAAACTGATGGGGTGAATGGACATTTTTTAAAAATTATAGAAAATTTATCCCCTTAGTTCATAAAAAATTCTCTGAAAATTTTAAGAAATAAATTTTTAATTTATAGTGTATAAGGGTATTTTGATCAATTCACTATAAAAATTGATGGAAATTTAACAGAGATTAACGGATTGGGTTAGTTGTTAGATGAATGTTAAAATCAAGAATATTTGTAGTTTTTCAAATAATGAGGGGGTGTTCGTAATTATATCAAATTTCATTGGAGGTAATGTAATATACCTTTCATATTATAATGTTTTCAAACATAGAAAACACGTAAACGTGTGTATGAGAGAGAGAGAGAGAGAGAGAGAGAGAGAGAGAGAGAGAGGGTAGGGGAGGGCGAGAATTTGCAATCGTTATTTAGTCGCTTGCACATAGATTTACATAGAAAAAAATTAATGGTTTTGTTAATATTTTGTAATAGAATGATTCAACACTTTGCGAGGAAAAAAATGTTTTTATCGATATATTTGTTAATTTAAGAAATTATTTTTGTCAAAATATTTTGCATAGAGAAAATGTTAATAGTTTGTCAATTCATGACATTTATTTACAAAATAGTATGATCTTGTAACATGTAATATATTTTTGATTTTTCTGTAACTTGTTTTTTCGAAATTAACTTCAAACTTTTTAAAAAGGATCATTTAGTTTTATTCATACTAGAAAAGAATATTTTGTTGTGTGTGTTTTGCAATATTAATTTTTAACAAAATGTGTTTGAAACACAAAATATACTCATTGGACTTGAGAGAGCTTCTACAAGTTATGTAAATGTATTATAAATTAAAAAATATGGACGATTTTGAAGTTAACTTAAAAAAATCAAGGTTGAAAATGAATTTTTTATCCCATTTAGAAATATTTAAAAGGGTTAATTACACTTAGATTCCACCTGAAAATGTGGAATCACACTTTCTTCCAAAAAATTTTTAAGATTATACTTGTACCTCTTTTGAAAATTCAAAGTTGACACTTGATCTCGTCTCGCTAAGCTTTTTAGTTAAAAGAAATTACATAAATTTTTAATCTTACTCCTCATTAACTTTTCCATGTAATAATTTGTACTTACAAAGAATAGAGTATAATAATGTTAACCTTACCTATTATATTTATACTCTTACAAATATAGCAATATACATAAGAATGTTAAATGATGGGCATAATTAAAAAATTTTGTAATTTTTTTTGTTGATATTAACATTTTCTATCTAAATTCTCACAGAAGGGTCATGTGCAAATGGAGAAATTTTCAAAAAGGACGTAAATGTAATTTCAATTTTTTTTAAATTAAATATAATTTTACATGTTAAGATAAGTTCTAAGTGCAATTAACCATATTTAAAATATTTTTCCCCTCTCTCTCTCTCTTGTCTTTTCGTTTGCCGGTTCACAACATAAAGTATTTCTCCCCTCCAACGACAAGAAAGAAAAAACAAAAAACAAAAACCTCATCGTTCTTAGCTGGCAATAGTATACTCAATAATGTCGCACTTGCCTCCTTCAGTTATTGTGTATGAATTAATTTGTGATTAATTAAAACAGTGTTAAAAAAAATTGTGATTGTTTAAGAATGTGTTTACTCGTATTTGAACATATATGATTAGATCATAATTATTGTTGATTTTTATGTATTTGTAATAATAATTTTTATGAATGGTCACATCATGGATATAGTAGGTAATAAATTGATTTTATAAGAACAAATTTCGTATAAAATTATAAAAGGTTACGACATAATTGTGAACCAAAAGCTAGTCAAGACATGGTGGGTCATGGTGATAATATAATTTTTTTTTTTTTGGGGGGGGTGGGGGAATTCTTGATTTGTATCAGCCGAAAATCACGATTAGTGCCGGGCTTGGAGGCTTAATCACGAGCTTGGGCTTTTAAAAGTAAACACATTGCCAGCAATGATTAGCCTGTATTGTATTAAGTCATATTATAGTAGGTCGATATTATCTGTTTTATTAGTCTGTACAATATTATCTCATAGTTTGTTTACTTTGCGTTGATTATATGGGTAATAGTTCGGATACAAATTTTTTGAACGTTTACTATCAACCACTTAATTCAGGATTGAGCATGCAATTACCTGTTTGCCTATTGCATTTAATCACTATCACATCTGACGATGTGATGCAATAAATGGTGCGGCTTGTGTGTTTTGTAGGACTAATACTAGAAGGTCAAGCAAAGCAATAAATATTCACCTACCTACAATAAATGCCACTTTCCATATTTCAGAAAATTAATGAAGATTGTTAGTGCATTTGGTCCAAATTGAGGGGCAAATTAGATTTCATACACACACTTTATGAGGACAATAAAGGAAACGAAAGTTAGTAGGAATTGATGTGGGTCCCACATATTAACAATATGGGACTTGAAAATTAGATTGATGTAGTGCAAATAGTATGGCCTAGTAGCCTAGTAGCCTAGTAGCGGGTTTTGGCAAATAGTAGCGGGCTTCTGCTTTTGCAAGTGAACAAGTGACATACCCCTATTAACCCGGATATATGGGCTAACACGGTTCGATAAACACAGCCTTAGCGTCAAGTTTGATATTAATTATAAATATTTATTTTTTATTTAAAAAATTACAAATATTTCGTTGATTTTAATATTTGTCTAACAATGAACTCATAGTATTGATTAGGTTCCCACCTAGCTTTTATGGTGAATTAGTCAAAATACCCAGATGTTATGAATAATTTTATATTTCATAATTGTTTTCAAAATTCTTTTATATTTATGTATTTTAGATTATTTATTTTACCCATCCTCATATACTTTTACTTTTTTTTAGTTTTTTTTGTTGAGAAAATATTCAAAAAGGATAAAATAACAATTTTCACTTCATATCTAGGGGTTGAATAATTATTTTTTATTTAAGGGAGGTATTGTGATATTTCGAATAACGAGGAGACAATCATAATTATTTTATATTAACTTTCTATAGTTACCATGTGAAAGGAAATACTGTGGTATTGGTAACGACATACAAGATATTAAAAAATATCATTTGATAATTTCGGTATGTCCCATATCTCAAGGTCGTAAAAATAATATTCTAAAATAATTTGGAATTATTTTTATTATTATCTTCCCCCTATATATATATATATATGCCATGACATTGACATGATTGATTAGTGTTTAATTTTTATTAATAATTGAGAGAGTGTTGGGGTAAGCTCCTCTCTTGAAATTTGGTATAATTACGAATATCCCTTTATTATTTTAAAAATTATAAATATCCTTTAAATTTTATAACCGTTTAACAAATAATTCATCTCCATCCATTTTTATGGGTGAACTGACTCAAAAGTCTTTAAGCAAATTAAATTATTTCTAAAATTTTCTAATTTTTTTTCGACAAAAATGCGCAAAGAGAGGTTTCTTACGTTTTTTACATATACGAGCAATAACGTAATTTGGCTCGGCTGATTTTTCTACAATTTTAAAAAAAAAATCAATGGCAAAATGGATCCTTTCAAACCCTTAGTTAAAAATTACAAATCTCATGAGGACATTTATAATTTTTTTAAACAATGAGGGAGTATCCGTAGTTATACAAAACATCAGATGAGATCATCATAATTCAACCCAAAAAAAAAAAAAAACTACTGCAAACCCCCTCCTCAGTATCAAAAGTTGAATTTGGCCAAATGACAAGATGGAAGATTGATCAATTTGAGTTGTACACTCGAAGTGTTTAGTTGGACAAGGCGGATTTTTAGGTGGATGTGTTGGTGTGTAGCAAACGTTTAGGTCTACCAAAATTAAAGTTGGTTGGTTTACAATAAACTTTCATAAATGGAAAAAGTCGTACCTAGCTATCCTCGAATTTAGTGTATAATTGCAACAATTCAATGGAAATTAATATCCACCCAAAGAAATGATATTTTGGTTAGCACACGACATATGAAAATGAGCTAGCTACCATAACTATGAGATTGTACAAATAATCTTATGTTCAATTGAGATGTTAATTTCTTGTATTTATCTTATTATATACGGTAAAATATGCGGTATGGATTTGTGTTGGATGTGTGTTTGTGGTGCGTGTGCATAAATATTAGCATATAACGTAATATTGAAAAAAATATAATAAAATTATACCGAAAAAATGAAAAATATAGTAGAAGGCACTTGATGATATTGTGAAATTGTAAATTGAGTGGATTAAGCATTGTGATTCATTTAGTTGAAAAATAAATTTCACCATCAATTATTGTGATTTAATGGTTAAGGTCGAACGTTGTCACACCAATAATGTGGTTCGAATTCTTATCGGGAGGTGGGCTAAACACACATTCTGATTTATGTGTTGACTCTCGCGTGGTTAGAGTTTGGTTCTTAATGACAATAAATCAGTTATAGAGATCCTAGTCGACACACGTAGTACAAACGCAATTCTCTTTGATTGATATGTGGATGTCACCTCTACTTTTCTATTTACGTTACCCAAAAAAATATGAAAATAAGCTTCAAATCTCAACACGAGAAAAATACGGCTTTATTTTATTTTTGACCCTTTGAGATTATGAATATTATCACTTCTCTCTTTTGCAATTAGAAAAGCTTATTAAACTATACACTCTAAACCAACACCCACAAAGTCCCCAATCTAAAACCCTCAAAAACAAGACAAAAAGCCCTAAAAATCAAACACTGTGGTTGTTTTTATTTTTGGGGTGTTTTATTTTATTTTATAGAGATAAATAGAGATAAATAAGTAAGTATTGAAAATAATATGTATGTTTAGATTTGTTTTTGAAGATAACTTAAAATAGTGTAAAATAGGTGTTGTATGTTTGATTTGGGTTCTTGAAAGACAAAATTCATTGTTTATTGATAAATCACATATCTTTTACATGTATTTATATATATATATATTATTTTGTTTGAAAATAGATTGAAATAATTTGTGAGTGTCTGGCTTGCATTAAACGGATCAATAAGTTGAAAACACCAAGATAAAGAGTCTTGTAACGAGCCCAAACATTGGGCATGTTTCGGCCCAATTCCAATATAGGCCGAAAATAAAAACAAGCACAGTAAAATTGTTCTTAAAAAAATCAACAATTTATTTTACAAGACACTCATCATTGGTTTTCATTTGCAAAAAAAGTATCATTTCTTAAAATAATGTTACGAGCTAGAGATCGCAATTTCTTCCCTCTGTCGTACTGCGGTAAGTGATATTTTGCTTATTGTATATATAATGTTTGGTGGGTGTGAATGAAACTATATTATAATGCGCGTTTGCCTATGATATTTCAAATATTTTAAGACTAGTATTTTTCTTAAGATTCATTTATAATATTATTTTGATAAATCTCAATGTTTTAGTCTATATTTTATGTTAGTGGGTGTATCAATGTTTATAATATTGTGTAGTGTGTTTATTTTATGAGAATGTCAATTTAGGAAAGTTTTTTGGCCGGATAACTTTTGACCGTGACGAGGCCTAATTCAATTGGCGAAATTGAGGCCCCTTAATTCTTAAGGTCATGAGTTTGAATTTTGTCGGCATGAGTTGTTGTTCTACTTAATACTAGATGTAATTCTACTTTATAATAAGTGATTAGTATAAATATTATAGTTATTGATAAGTTATTAGATTAAAATATTTGATATGAAAGATTATAATTGATATATTTAAAATAAAATAATAATTTATCATTTTACTTAAAAAATAAATAAATTTTTGAATATAATACCAAATATGTCAATCTCGGGACCAAATACATAAAGCCTAGAATTAATTGTGTCAAAAAATTAACACCTAATTAATGTGCTTGGAATGTAAAAATTGCAGGAATACATTTATAATTACTATAGATACATAACTAAATGTGCCACACCGTCTTAGTTACAGGCAAAAAATGTAATTTTGCGTAAAATAATTTAAAAGTTAGTTTAATTTTCTTCAAATAATTATACATTTGTTATCAGTAGTGCCGTGATCTTATTTTATCCAAATATTTTATTAGTTTCTTCTTAAAATAAGATCAAATATTATATAAATTTGAAAAACATCTAATAAAATATATATGAACATATAAAATTATATAAACAAAATAACTAGCCAAATGTATCTATATATATAGTAATTAATTCGACAAAATCATTCCCACACGCTACATAGTCATTTTGGTAACGATAACATCTAGAAAGAATATATAGATGTTATCTTGTTTGCGACAACTCCTAAATATTTCTACAACTTTTGACTTTAATTAATGAAGTATATACTTCTACACTATAACAAACGTAATATTAATAAAAAATATTAAGCAATAATTTAAAAGTGTCAATAGAAATAGGGTAAATTACAGCCAGGTCCCCTGAGGTTTGGCATAATTACAAATATCCCCTCGTTGTTTGGGAAATTATAAATATCTGCATGAGGTTTGTAATTTTTAATCAAATGCCTGAAATTGATCATTTTGCCCTTGAATATTTTTATTAAAATTATAGAAAAATCACCCGAGGCAAATTGAATTATTGTTGCTCTGTGTAAAAAATTTAAAAAACCTCCCCCTATACATTGTTGTCCAAAAAAATTTTAAAATTTAAATAAAAAATAATTCAGTGCATAAGGGCATTTTGGTCAGTTCATCCATAAAAATGGATGGAAATGAGTTATTTGTTGGACAGTTACAAACCTCCAGAGAGTATTTATAATTATGTCAAATCTCAAAGGAGGTAGTTGTAATTTACCCATAGAAATATATGTTAAATGACAATAACATGATCTAATTGTTATTATTCGCGGGAAAACTTGTGCATAAAATTGTCACTATCGATAATTAGTAACTCTCTGTAGTGATAATTCAATAACAATACGAATATATTTAGTGATAATAATTAAATTGTTATTACTAGGCCATCTAGTGCTATATATGTGTCACGAATTGTTTTAGTAATAATTTTATGCATGATAATTTTGTTCACTAATTCTTATTACTGATAATTTTTACAAAATAATAGTTGCCATTAAAATTATAAAACTATTTATTGTGATAAATTTAGTTCTTGTCATTTAATATATACTAGTATATGTGGCACACTCAAATGTGTGTGCACAATTAATTTAAGTTTTTTAAAAATAATTATTTTTTTAAAAACAAATGAATTAGATTAAAAAATATTAAAATTATATATATATATATATATATAAGAGAAACTAATGAAAGAAAATGGGAGAAGAAAAAGGGACGTGGAAGTTGATCATAGAGAAAATGAGAAGTTGAGAAGACATAGAAAAATAAGTTGAAAAAATTTAAAAAAATATATTAAAAAATTAAAAAAATTGACAGATGAAATTTGGGAGAGACACCAAAGAGGTGCTATCCCTTAATATATTAGTATAGATAATGAATAACAATATTAAAATTATCATTTGATATTTGTGTGTGTTGCTTAACTTTAAAAAGTGGGCATAGGCTAAAATTTTGAAGCTTTGATGATTTTTATGATTGTAAATAAAAATTTAGGGTAAATGATAAATTAAAACTCTTTTTTTCCAAAAACAAATCATGAAATTTGACATTTCAAATATCTAATTTATTTATCATAGTTATACCAAGTACTAAATATTTTTATTTGGGGAAAATACAAATTTAGTTTTATGATTTAGGATGGTGGCATTTTTGGTCCTACACAAATTGAGTTTTGCAATTTAATTCCGTAACTTTAAATTTTTACAATTTTAGTCTTTTTCTGGTCAATTTGACAGGAAAATTGCATGTGATTTGCTCATAACCCAATTCAGTTGCAATTTTAATCCTATATAGGCGTTGATATTTTTCGTCCTGCACGAATTAATTTATAAGATTAAAATTACAGATGTGCAAGTCACATATAATTTTCCTATCAAATTGGCCGACAATGGACTAACAATGCCAAAATTTTAAAGTTATGAACTAAATTGCCAACACCAATTCGTACAGATAAAAAATGCCACCGGCAAATTACAGAACTAAAATTGTAATTTTCTCTTTAATTTATAGCAAGGGCATTCAAGTCTTTTCCCAAACACATTCAATAAAAATTCATTTCGCCCCACACGTTTTTTCATTTATTTTACGACTTCTGAAGTCAACTTCCGAAGCTTCTATACTTTTGAAAAGCATTTTCTAAAGGTGTTTACGAAAACTTATTCTAAGTATTTGCTGAGAATAAATTAAAATGAGTGCCGATGATTTATAATTTTGATTATTTAAATTAAAATTATTTAAATTCTAAAAAAAATTGTGAGTGCGTTATTTTGATTTTTTTATTTTTTATATATATACCAAAAAGATGTAATGACTGCTGTGAGAAAATACTGAAAAATATTTTCAATTAAAGCACAAATGCAAACACGTATTTTCATTTCCAATAAATATTAAAAATAAAATGATAACACATCTCTCACATAAATTGAAGCCTGCATATATATACATCTCTCAGCAAGTAGTAATAAAATAATTCATACAATATTAAATTTGTAATATTTAATGTATAATTAATGTTTACCCCTCCAAGAAACAAACATATGGCACATTAGGGAACAAATAGAGGCTAAGAGCCTATTTTTAAATAAATTCATACTAATATAAAAAGAAAATATTATTTTTACTCACAAATACCGATTACTTACACTGCGACACTATTTTTTTGTTATGTCGATAATACACATAGTTAGTTTCTTATCTTTCTGTCTTTTTTTTTTAAAAAAATTATGATATGTTGGTTTATATATATATTGATAATATATTTTAATATGTAAAATATTATTTATTATATGCACATCACTATATCTATACTATTATATAAAATAAATATCTTTTTTACTCACAAATGGTGGTTAATAACACCGTCGCATCACTTTTTTGTAATGCCAAAAATAATTCTATGTTTCACTTTCACTCATTTTAATCACTTGATCCGTATTTAATTATATATTAATTTTATTTTTAAAATTAATATTGTATCTATTTAATTATATATGCGTAAATATTGCGTGTTATGTGATTGCTAGTAAATTTGAAAAAATAAGTATAAACATTTATTGTGCTGACTGAAATGGACCTTACTTTAGAATTTTTGTAACCTCTCAGACGTTAAAAGGTCACTTAACCACACACATAATACAAATCCACTCAACCGCCCAACTCCTCCCTAGTCCCTACCCATCACTTAAAATGCACCCAATTTTTTTTCTTTTTCTTTTAAGTGCAAATAGGGAAAATTCAGTACCGTCAATGTGAATTTGTACCTGATGTGGGTATAACCCAATAAAATAATAAAAAAACTAAAAACACCCTGAAAAATGGGCCCCAAGTTGTAAAAAAGCACCAGACCCGCGTACCAGCTATATGGGTCGGGTCATGCGACCCGACCCGGATTTGCAACCCGATTTATGCTAAGGGCCAGGTGTTCAAATATGGACCTTTGATGCTAAAACTCGTCAGATTAAAGAGATGAGGCCACGTGGACCATGGAAGTACGGACATTTGGTGCTATAAATAAGCCTGACCCACCACATCTAAGGTAAGTTATTCTAGTCATATTCGACCAGTGCAATTCTCCAAATTATCGACCATCCATCTCGACCAAATTCTGACTTAAGCATCGGAGTGTCTACGCTGGGGACCCTCCCGACTAGTCTCACGTGTTTGTTTCTTCTCAGGTTTATTGTCTGGAAGCTGACCACATCGAGTTCAAGTGTGCCTTGAGCAGGTCACAGGTGATCGAACAACGACCAGGATCAATACCCATATAAAATGTGAATTGTTGAATTAACACATCTGATGACAGTTGAGGTGATTTAACTACTTATAATTTACGTGGATATAAATTCATATGGGTGGTAGCACCAAGCACAGACGATAATTACATTATTATATCAATGTATCAATAAATTTATTTAAAAAAATATATCAATACAAATCTTTAATAACAATTAAATTACAAAAAATAAATTTATACTGTTTATTAAAGGTGGGGTCCCTAAAGTAACTATCATGGTTGGCAAAATGTGAGTTGATTAGAGTACACTCAACTATACTTATTTCTTTCACAAATACTAAATTTTTATTAATAATTTTTTAATTATACATAATTAAAACCAGTTTTTTTTATCTAATTAAATAAAGATAATAAAACGTTAAACTATGTACACACATCGAGTGTGTTTCAATCGCTAGTTACAATAAAATCACATAAAATGATAAATACCAACAAATACAGTAGAATTTAAACTCATGAGTTCATACTTGTCCATATGTTAAGAGTTTTTTTTTGTTTTTTTTTTTAAGCACACTCACGCACACACTTAGGTTCGAACACAAGATATCAAGTAGGAAATTTTGAACCCAAACTTTTGAGTCTCCATATGAACACGAATTTTATCCTGTTTGAAAATTAAAATACAAGAAAAATTGTTACAAATGAAATATATATATGTAAAAATGGGTATAATAATATATTTAAAATCCTTTAATTCTTCTATTTAAACATGGAAATTTTGGTACTTGGCAATTTGAAAGTAAAATCTCCACATTGATATCCTTGAGATTTGATTTACTTTTTATAAAATTAATGATTTAGAAGTGGATTTGTCATTTGGATCTTCTTGAAAATTCGTTTGGATATTTATAATGATAATTTGAGGGCTTATCGCATGAAATTTCGATTATAAAAACTATAATTTGTTACGAACCTTCGACGAACGACTTGATCTCTGTCTGAAATGCTTTGAATATTCTTGAACTCGAGAAAATTCTTTTGGTCATCTTCTCTTGCTTCACCCTCCGTTCTCCATGTATGTGTGTATATCTTGAATTAACTTCAAAGTAGAATTGTGATGTAATTGAACACATTTGTATTATCACTCTATAATTTAATTTAAGCAAATAAATACATTAAATATTTGGATTAACATGATTGGTTGCTTTGATATTATCTCTTTAATATTTGTATTTTCTAAAAAGAAAATATCAAGATTATTTCTCTTTATTGGATTAGAACATACATGCAGTTGTTCTACGTGGCGCCATTTGATTTACTCAATTTTTTGACTAGAAAACATAATTTAATTGCCCAAAACACTTCGATTTTGCATTTGTTGGTCATTGATTTGACGATAAAATATACATTAAAATATCAATTAAATTAACTATTTACCCATACAATTAATTACATAAAATTCAAAAAAAAATTAAAAAAAATAGGATTAATATTAATATATTATTTGACACTTGTCATTATTTAATCGGGTTAAAAATTAAGTGGTCTGCCGTCCCCCCAAGTCCCTTTTGACTTAGGATAAAAGCACACACATACACACAATCAAATTATTTTGTCAACTTCAACTAGGGATTTTGGCCACTTATAAAATTTGTGCTGGCGATTGTGATTTGGAAAGACGCTTGACAGCATAAGATATAGTTCTATCTTAAATTGTCATTTAATTAATATTATATAAATATCCATCTTTTTAATCATTTCTCTGTAAATAATTTTCTATTTATGTGTATTTGATATTAATTTAGATAAATTATCCATTTTATCTTATTTTTTTAATTAATTTTATAAATATATGTCTATAAATTAAATTATGCACATGCATCTATTGTGTGTCAATTGCTAGTTGTATCTATGAAGATGAGTTGGTCTACATTTGAGATTCTCAAATTATTTTTCAACTATAAAATTATAGGGTGAATTACAACGAGCTCCTTTGAATTTTGGTATAAGTATAAATGCTCCTTGTTGTTTAGAAATTACCAATGTCCCCTGATTTTGACGATTGTCCAACATCTAGCTCAATCCGTTAGCTTTCGTTATGCTTCTACAAATTTTTATGGTGAATTGATCAAAATGCTCTGTGAACTATAAATTTTATAAATTTATTTTTTTTTAAAAATTTTTTGAAAACTTTTTTATTGGACTAAGTCGACATTGGTTTTAACAATTTAGCAACTTTTTTCATTCACTTCGCTCAATTTTTTGAATTTTTTAGCTAAAAAAAAGTAGAATAAGGGTAAAGTTGACAATTTTATATCTCTATCAAAGAATTATATATCAAATATTAAGGAGTATTAATAATTTCAAATAACGAGGTGAATATTTATAATTATGTCAAATTTAAATATGTTGGTTGTAGTTTACCTTTAATTATAATTTGTAGAATTTTTGGCAACCCACCAAATTACTTCAGGCGATAGCGACCCTCAAAGGTTTCTAGAAGCTTAAGTTATATTATGCATTTGAATTTTTTAATAATAATACTAATTTACTATATATATATATACGCAACTATTATTAAATAATTACATACATATATACACGTGGAGCTCTAATTCGTAACTTTTAAATTATGAGGCATGAAAAGCAATACTCTGAATTTTATAAAAAAGGGTCTCTGCAAAAATTTAAATTTAAGTATTTTTTAAATTATAGTTTAAATTAAAGTAAATCAAGGTGTTTGGAAAGCAAAACTTCTGCTCATCCTTCGTTTAAATTAAGTTAAAATAAGCTAACAAGTTGTAAGTTGATGAGAATGTGCTTACTACAAATTTAATGCATTTATGTAAATAAGTTTGAATTTTTTTAGTCTTAATTTTTTTGGTCTAACTATTTTTGTTTATTCCAAAAATATCATATGTCAATTTGGGCTGAAAAAATAATCAAGCTATTCGATACTCGATCAAATCGATCGATAAAAATTCGTTTGAATTTGATTTGCTAAACTTAACAAACTAAACCTGACCAAAAAATTTTGTTCGGTAGACTTTTGAGCTCCGACTCGAGCTCAATTTCATTAGTGCAAAAATAATAAAATATACTTAAAAATATCAAATTACTCGAGCTCCACTCATATTTGATCCAACTAAAGCTCGTTTCAACTCGACTAGAACAATAATAAGACTAAATTCAAACAAAATTTTAAGTTCGATAATAATTCAAACAAACTTGAACCATAATGTGTTCGGCTCGATTCAAATTATTTACAATCCTGATGCCACTAATGACTAAAATCTACCCACTTACCAAGCTAATCAGGAAATTTCACAAATAAGCTGATAATGTACCAACTACTTCCCTATCAACTTTTTCCACTTATAACTGTTACTTTAAAAAAGTAGTAACTTTTATATTTTAATCACTTATATATTTTTCAAAAAATTAAATACTTAATTGTTACTTTAAAAAATAGTAACTTTTATATTTTAATCACTTATATATTTTTCAAAAAATTAAATACTTAATTGTTACTTTAAAAAAGTAGTAACTTTTATATTTTAATCACTTATATATTTTTCAAAAAATTAAATACTTTTGGAAAAGTATAATTGTTTGCAAATACGCCAAAGTTAGGATCAAGAATTCTTGATCAACTATAATTCCAAAAAAAAAGAAAAAAAAACTTTTACAAAATTAATTGCACTAAGATCACCTTTGTATATAAGTCTACAACACAGACAAGACGCACTAACCTACATAGAAAGAAGAGTTTGAAGCAATTCGAAACACAGTCGCACGATATGTGCAGCAATGGCGTAGGGCATCTCCCCAGAAGCGAGCCGCTCCGCTTCTCCTTCCTCCACTCCACTCGCCTGGAAAACCCTCCTCAATTCGTCTCCTTCCGGTTCAGACCCGGACCCGCCATCCGATCCTCACTCAACGACACTATTTCCGAGAGACCCGCCATGAGTTTCTACGAGCTGCTGGGCATACCCGAGACGGGTTCTTTTGTAGAGATCAAACAAGCGTACAAGCAACTCGCGAGGAAGTACCACCCGGACGTGTCTCCTCCGGGTCGGGTCGAGGAGTATACCCAGAGGTTCATTAGGGTACAGGAGGCTTACGAGACGCTGTCGGATCCGAGGAGGAGAGCGTTTTATGATCGGGACATGGCCAACGGGGTTCACCTTGCGTTTACTGCCCGTCGCCGCACCAAATTTGATGAGGTTTGCTTAACCTACTCCTTTTATTTTTTCTCAGTTGTATCAAATGAGTGTGTGAGAATACGTGGAGGACAGTGCGCAAATGCGGGTAGTTTGAGAATTTGGGGGTGGGTTTTTCGTGATTTGGTTAAAAAATCATCAGTTTTAGTTTTCTTAGGTTGAAATTGAGAGTCTTGTTTGTTTCTTCTTGGGAAATTGGCCATTTGATGGAGCCCGGTTTGTTACTTTGTTGTTCTGTTTTCTGAATTGATATGGCCATTATGGCCTGGTTGTACAATTTTGTGGGCCAGTTTCTTGTGGGTATAGATTATCAAACAAGATGAATTCGAAATGGAGTTGGAAAATTAGCAACAATATTGCCCTTTTTTTAGTTGATCTGTGAACGTTGATGTATGTCAAAAATTGTTTAGATGATGAGTGGTAATCTGGTATTGAATTTCTCGTTCGTTGATGGGCCGATTTTGGTGGAAGTTTTTCTATTCAATTATGTTTTCTAAGGAGCGAAGATGTATTAGTTCTAACATAATAAAATTCTGCATTGCTTGTTCAAATTTGAGTCTATGTTTCTTAATATTTCTGCAAAGAGTGCTTTTTTCTCCCTCAATTTGTCTTCAAAAGTTGTAACCGGGATAAGTTTTTTTAGTCATAGCATTAAGATAGATAGTTTACGAGGAAGAAAACAAGGTATCTGGGAGTCTTACTGCAATTCTTGTGCATTCATTTGCGTCCAAAAATGTTAGTTATTATGTATAATATTGTAGGACCAAGAGGTCATGGCTGCTGAGAGTTTAAGTGGACTGTGGATATATACGAACAAATAGGGGAGAATGCAGGGTGCAGAAGGGAAGAGTCAAATGAAATTACTAAGTTTGCTATGTTCTGAGGAGGTTTGTACTGCTTCGTTTGGATCTCTGATGGCTAGTCTAATCCAAGTTCGTTCAAGCCAAGGAGAATTTTATCAGTACTTTTGATATATTAAGCATACGTGTCTGAAAATGGTTTACTAATTCAGTTTAGAATTCAGCATTTTTAAGCGTCATAGACATAGGCTCATCCATGGAGTCTTATCTCTGAGTGTCGCTTTCCTCGAATTAAATTGGGCTGCAATGTTCGGTATGCAAGTATTGATAACTAGATGCAATTAGGTTGACTATAAATATATAGAATAATGCATCTGATCTCCATAGGATAACTGAAACGTAGCAGGGATATACACAGTAAGCAGACCTGTCAAGCAGCTTCATATCCTTTTCAACTTTCTTCTAGAATGTGAATGAATTCAATTTTTAGGCCCACATGGACTTTGTATTTGAGATTTTGATTCTAGTGTCTTTCACCCCGGTCTGGACCACCCAATAAGCCTACAACTTGGCCTTTCATTCCAATGGCTAGATGGAATGCGTTCAACATCTTTTTCTTTTCAGAATTTCCTTACATTCTTGAGTTATAATCAATTTCATGTGTCTAATGAGTGTTCTTGCGTACGAGCAGCAAACAGAAGAGAAGAGTGAGTGGAAGAGCCGTTGGCAGTCTCAACTGTCGGAGCTCAAGAGAAAAAGCATGCAGAAGGATTCCGACGATAACATGTCATGGGGAGCAAGAATGCGCAGAGAAAGGAATCAGTCATCCTGAACTTGCTTTGTCCTTTAATTACTAGTGTATATATAGATCATAGCCTATATCTTTCTGTTTCTTTTCTGGTGGTCTTAGATGGAGCATACGGGCACTGCACGAATAGCAGAGCCAGTTCAAAGACATGCTGGTTTTCCTATAAATCAGAGAGCTCGATGTAATTATATTATATTTTCTATTTTCTATTCTAGTATCTATATATTGTGCATACTTACAGATCATATTATATTAGTATATATCACCTAACTCGAATTCACTTTACTTGTTAAATTCGTCGGATGAAGTGTGTATCTATATGCTTTGATAATTTTCAGACTTCTGTGGTTAAAATCTGAGGTTTATCATGGATCATTGGCGCATCTATTGCAACTTGCCTCTTTTCTAACTTGTAATAGAGCCCCTTGTGGACTCCTAAAGCCGTTTAAACGAAAATTCTCCCAGAAAAGGAACAAAAACCTAAGAAAACGACGTTGGAACGAAGACCACAATGTCGATCCTCTGAACTCTCCTTGTTGAAAACATCTTGAAGACGTTATTTGTGGTTATCTCTTTCACATAATGCATCTCGACTTCTTGTGTAATGCGACGAGCAAGACCAATACAACGATCATTATAAGATGATGTTACGTTGGAATCGTCTGTTTTCTGGGTTTTCCTCAATCAGCTTATTAGCCGAGAGATTCTATCCAGTGTACTTGGTCACCAACTCTTATCACCATCTGAGGTGCTGGATATTTAAGCAAGTGTATATAAGGTAATTCACATACAAAAAGATCCAAAATAGTAGTTTCTGGGACTGGACAATTGGCTTCATAGAATGAAGCAAAACACAACGTTGGACCACAAATCGTTGTAATCAAGTGGTTAAGTTCGAATGTTGCCACACTCATCATGTGGATTTTTGAATTCTTATCAAGACGGTTGGTGGGCTAAATATACGTATGTCCCGCCCTGTGATTACGTCTTGATTTTTGGCGATAATAAATCAACTAAAGGAAGGACTGAGCTTCTGGTTTGTGTGGTTTTGAGAGTTACATTTAGGGTTTGATAAAGACTCTTTTATGTTGTGTTAGTGGACCTGTTGTTTTGACATCAAGAAAGGACTTCTGTTTTAACATTTTAGGCCCCATTTGTTCTCATTACAACGATTGAGAGAGATTAACAATTGAAGACTTAGATTTTTTTAAACTTTTATTTCATTTTACATATTTAAGGAATGAAAACATTCTGAAAGTATCAAAATAAGAATATTTGTCTGCATTATGATTATGATAAAGTTTTGAACGGTTTCTGGATTCCTAATTATTGGTTAATTATACATATTTAATATTGATAATTTATATAAGAGTAAATTACGTTGACTCTCCTGAGCTTAGTTCAAATTACACAAACACCCCCTATCTCTTGCAAAATTATAGCTACACCCCCAACGGGTGTTAATGTAAATGTTTTCAGGGGGTGTTTGTGTAAACTTTGATTTTTAATAGGGGTGTAGTTGTAATATAAGAATAACCTCAGGGAGTGTAATTATAATTTTACAAACATTGAGGAATATTGTGTATTTTGGCCTAACTTCAAGGGATGATCGTGATACTGTAATTTACCCTTTATGTAATGATTGTTGAAAATCGAAATTCATATAATCATAATTGGTACACTGCTGAAAAAAATAAAATAAAAGGGACGAACCTTATCATACACATATGATTGAGACTCTTGAAGGAATAGTATGCATAAAATGAGCATCTACTCCGTAAGGCCATCACAAGCTGCTGATCTTGTGGCTGCCTCCTCTCTATTATAGTTTTTATATATTGTGCATAATTTTCCTGATAAAATTATAACTTATAATTTAAAAGGATATTTTGAATAGCTCACCACAAAAATTGAATGAAAACCAAAAAAATGGGTTTGTTGTTAGACGGAAGTTAAAATCAGGGGGGTATTTGTACTTTTCAAAACAACGAAAAAGCATGTGTAATTATATTAAATTTCAGGAGAGATAGCTGTAATTTACCGTTAGGATTAAATGTATCATTGATTAGAATACCAAATAGTCAAATACATATCATAGGAGTGTTCATGTCGGGGGGTTGGGCGAATTTTGATAATTCTCGATTTCACCTAATACGTGCTATTTTTTTAAAAATTTTAACTATGATAAATGAAGGATTAAAAATTATGACAAATTAATATTATCTATTACGATCACACAAAATCAAATCCAAAAATTAAGTTTCGACGATGGTTAATCAACATTCACTATGATTCTAGTTATGATCCAAATATTTGGGGCAAAATGCTTTTTTGGTCCCGTAAGATTAGGGTATTATTTGTTTTGATACCACAACTTAGGTAGGTGGTTGTTTTAGTCCCACAAAACACGTTTTTCAGTATTTTTGGTTCCATAAAATACGTTTTTCAGTTTTTTTTGTCCCAAAATGACATGATTTTTATTTTGGCTAATTTTTGGTCTCGCCTAAAGAAACGACGGTTAGTAGTCATCCACACATGGTTAATTAGTGTTCCCTCATAATTTTTTACTCTTAACTATAGTAATTAACTATGACAATAAGTTATATTTCTTCTAATGCATGCTTAGCTCCAACCCTACCCAACAATCATTAAAAGACGCACTCTACGGTCTAATTAAATTGGGCTATTTATGTGGTCTTTAGTATGTTGATATTTTTATAGTTCACAAAATCATCAAATATTTTTAATCTTGCCATTGCTCATCAAGAACATTACATAAATTTAAAAGTTACATAAGTGGAAAAGAAAAAAGTCTCACTCACAACACACAAACCACAATGAAAACTCCTCATACATATAGATGCACAACACATTCAAGACTTGTTCATGCCATAAGCCCCTCCCTTTTCAACTCCAATTGAAGCTCAACAATCTCATTCTCCGGCAAAATCGCCATAACGCTCCTCCCCTTGCCGCCACCCTCCGGCCCCGGAAGCACCAAAATTGCCCCGTCCTCTCCAACTCCTTCAATCCTATAGCTGACGCTGACCGGCCTCTGCCCCTTATACTCAAACTCATAAAATCTCGCGTCCTCAAGGTTCACAAAAGTCAGTTTTGCACCATAAACGATGAAATCTGGTAGTCCGCCTTCTCTCTCCATAGCTTCTTCGATCTTCCCCCTCTCGTCCAACGCCCCGTTTTGCACCAACAACGCTAGCTCGCTAGGGTTGGCCTCCGGTACCGGAAAATTAGCCCTAACCACACTCACAACTTGACTATTGCTCAAAGTACCATCACATGACTTGCCTTGTTCACTTCCCTTGCAAATTGTGACAATTACATTTGAGTCCCATTTTTCGCCCCGAATTTTCGCAATGCATTGCCAAATAACAGCTGAAATAGCTTCAAATGCAGCAAATGGAGCTCCATTTGGACTTAGCTTTGATTGAAGATGGCTCAATTGTGTAGGTGTGACATTGAAGGAGAAGGCTTCCATCTTGCATTTGGTCACATTGACCCAATGATCTCCAACCGGGCCGACCCGTTTGATCGAAAGCGGATCCTCAACGGCTTTTGATGGGTCGTTGGGGGTTGTGGACTTTTTGTGAGAATGGGCTAGATTAGTGGGCCGGCCCAAATCATACCCCGCAACGGCCCGGCCCAATGTGTTCATGAATTCTGCGGCCGAGAACGCGTCTCCAAGAACATGGGCCCAAGTTAGGCCCACAGCCGTTCCTCCACATTTGAATCTAGTTAACTGCATAATAATTAACAGTGAACAATTACTTCTTTTTTTTCTAAATCAAAATAAGAAAATAGTTTTATAAAAAAAAAAATTCAGTATTATTGAAAATGAGGAGGATTTATTCATTAAAATAAATAAATGATAAATAGTTTAAGATTTAAAGTTAAAGTAATTCAAAAGTATAAAAACACAAAAGTGTAATGGACATAAAAAAAAATTAAATTATGTTGCTACCTAAATTTATCTAGAAAAATGAATGATTTTTTTGGATAAAAAAAATCAATGATACACTTATCTAAATTTTGAACAGAATATAAAAAATAATATTTTAAGTGGCAAAAAAAAATCAAGTGTTATTTGAGATTAAAATAAAATAAAATTATAGTACTAACTAATTTATCCAAAAAAATGAAATTTTTTATATGACAAAATAAAATTCAAAGAAACTAGCCAAATATGTGCATATATTATACTTGGATAAACTCTATCTGTACGCTTTATTTTAGGGTAATTACACCCCCTTCTCTGAGATTTGGTGTAATTACCAAAAAAAAAAAATGAATGAAAATCGATATTTATTATATATTGACTTATTACTTACTTATTGTAGGTCAAACAAATCTTTTATGACTGAATTACCCTTATAACGGTGAAAATATACCTTCCCACATGAAAATGTATAAGAATAGTTTGATCATATATATTAAGTGACAATAATTTTTAATCATCTTAATATAATTATTATTGACAAGTGTTGCGTGTAAAGTTATAATATCTATAGACAATTAATAACATATTTATAGTGACGAAAAATATGTTTACAATTCAAAATAGTATAGAATTGAAAATGAGCTTTTATGTTCAAAACCAAACAAGACCTACAACTTTAAAGTAAAATGAAAAGTCCAATCACCACAATATTAATAGCGCAACGGCCTCATAAATACAAGTAGATAAATTAGTGTTTTTCCGTACCTTTTACAGCTACAGAGCATTTCAGTGCTGTAAAAGCCGTCCCAACTAGAAACAACATTATTGAAAGATCAAGCTTTCAAGGCTGTGTTTGTTTGTTTCAGAAAAATAAAAAATTCTGATCTAAAAAAAAACCAAATATATATATATATATATGGAGAAAAAATGCAAGCAACTCTCATGTGATGTGATATTGTAAATGAATAAATTACCCCCTTATGAAAAATAAAATAGCAATTTACCTCCCTAGACAGGAAAGTAATTGCTCAATTTTAAAGAATATAGAGAGGTAAATAGCTATTTATATATATATATATATATATATATATATATATATTGGAGAGCTCGAACAATGAACGCCCCGTGCAAGCATTTTTATACGCAATCATTTTCTTCAGAGCTTTTTATTTTTGAAAAATCGAAGAAATTTTATTTGTATCTTAATTTTTAGTGTTTAGCACTATATTTACGATAAAAAAAATCATTATAAAGGACATTTATTGCCACTAAAAAAATTTAATATTTAATCATGGTTAATTAACATGGTTAAAAATAAATAATCATAGTGAATAGTCATTAAGCACGGTCATACATGATTTTATTGGCCGTGGTATTTGTGGGTGTGACTAAAACATTTGCGCGCCATGACAAAAATATTTGTTATGGCTCACACCCATGGCAAATAGAATTTTCATGATGGATAATCTAGGTTTTTGTAATGATTTTTGTTTAACTATGGTCAATAATAATTATTTACCATGGTTTTAGTCCGTAGTCAATAAATTTGTAACTAATAGTGAATTTTTTTCTGGTGTGCATTTTCATTTTCTTATAAAATACTATATATTATTAATCCTTTCCCTTCTCATAAAAAAATAGAGTCAATGCGTACACAAAATATTGCAGATATTCATAAATTTGTACGCTAAAAATTAAAGAAAACGTGATAAAAAAAAAAAAAAAAAAAACACTTCAATTATTTTGCTTTTTTTTTTAATTTTAAATTCCGCAATAAATTGGATTCATAGCTAAAGGTAAAATGGGTTGGTCCAGAAGCATTAAGTGAAACTGTTGGGCAAACACATTAAATTACAAACAATTGTGTTTGGTTTCTGGGCATTAATTAGTGTCTGCATTTTCAGGTAACTTCTGGAGAGGTATTAATAAAGTTCATTAAACTCAAGGGGGTGTTTGGCTAAGTTACTGTATCTTATAAGATGTTTCAAGAATTTACAAATGTTGAATTTTATTTTAAAAATAAATTGTTGAAGTGTTTGAATAAATAAGATGTCAGATCGTATAAACTATGTTATAGTATTTAGCATAACAAGATTTTCATATTGTAATACTGATCGAAAATGCTATCAAACTGTTAAAATTTAAAATTATATAAACAAATAATTTTGCTTTGGAAGAAAAAATATCAATTATATGAAGGGTAAAAGTGAAATACTAATAAATAATTAATATATTTTTGTCTATTGGATGTTAAGATTTAAAGAATTTATAAGATGGTTTTTTTTTTTTAAAAAAAAAGGTGAAATTAACTTTTTCTTATAGAATTTATAAGACCCAATACAACTTATTGAATCTTATAAGCTTTTATAAGTACTTCGATCTCATGAAAAAGAGTGATCAGCCAATGGTCAAAAATATTAGCAAACAATTACATGCAGTAATATGGAACTAATCAAGATTTATATATCTGCAATATCTTGGACTGGTTTTAACAAATTTAAATGGTTAACTCTGCATTTTACTCCTTTATGAATTAAAATTGGCACAAAAATCTCGCACCAAAAAAAAAAAAAAAAACAGCAAAAATGCATTCTTAAAACTTTTAAAAAATAAGCTCGTTGTTTCCTGTGTCATATTGCCTTTTAAGCAAGATTACACTTTTAGTCGTATACGATAGGAGGTTCAAGACTTTCAATCATCTGCTTTATGAAATTTTTAAAATGGTTTCAAAATTGAAAAAATTCAACACATTTAGTCATATGCTTTATAGAATTTTTAAAGTAGTCCAAAATTAAAAAAACTCGACACATTTAGTCTCATGTCCAAATTTTCGTAAAAGAAAAGTAGACAATAAGAACGCATGCAATGCCCGTATTCATCAGTTCTTTGAGCAACAAAGCTAACGAATATGCGCATTGCACATATCCTTGCCGTCTTTTTTTTTTTTTCGGAAACTTAGACATGAGACTAACTGTTTTGAATTTTTTCAATTTTGGGACCATTTTAAAAATTTCGTAAAATAGAAAACTAAATGTGTCGAGTTTTCCCAATTTTAAAACCAATTAAAAAATTTCTTACAGTAAAGGACTAAAAGTGTTGATTTTACCTATGGTAGAAATATTTCCCACAGTTTTAGCTATAGTAAATATTTTGACACCACTTGCAAAAACAACGACTAATAGCCAATTAGCACAACTGTAATTAATTAATATCCACTACGATCTTTTATTTTTAACAATAATAATTTACCATAGTAAAAATCCATATTTCTTCTAGGACCCGCTTAATTTCACCTTGTTTATATTATCCAAAATATTAAGAAAAAGGTAAAAGTACACACATGAAAAAAAATCCTAAACTCGGATAATATCATTTTCAAGTATTCACAAATCGATCTATTTATAATTAATCATGCAATAATTCACACAAAATAAGAAGAAAATTACCTGTATGTAAACTAGGGGTGAAAACCCGAGCTCCGGGCCAAGAACTTGATCCCTAACAAGGAGTTTCTCAAGGGTGGCATCCTTCATCTCCAGCCACTCATCAAGGGTTTTGTCACACTTAGCCTCCACGAACCTCACACCGCAGTCGTTGCACTTTACGTAAGCCCGGCCCGACTCGGTCCTCCTGAAACGTCCGCAGACTTCAGGGTACTTGTTCAACCACGTGAACATAGGCTCCTTTATGACAAGGGTGCTCAAACCCTCGAATGCTTGCCTTCCAAAGTAGTATATGCCTCTTATATAGTGAAGCTTCATCGCCAAGCCCATGGTTTCGGGCTCGTAGATGAGGTCGGAGCCCGTTACGTTAGCCGGGCCGACGGAGGATATCTTGATGTTGTAGATGAGGCCTTCTGCAGCCATTGGAGGTGATGAGACCATGTTCTTGAAATTGTAGGGTTTAGTTATGGTGAGGGAGAGAAGAAAATGGTAGGGGGGTTACACAAATGGACTTGAATTGAATAAAGTGACAATTAGGTTATATATATGTATGTGGATTCATATGTTCACCTATATTTTGAACGCATTAATGAGTATAGTATCAACTTCATCTCCCAACCATCAAAAGAGAGGGGCTCACATCTCATCTCTCATTATATTTATATTTACTACAAGTATGTACCTATATTTGTATCTATACTACTTTTTAGAGGCAAAGACTCTCTACGATTGTCGTAACATTAAGGATAAATTATATCGATACTCTCAAGATTAGGGTTTGTAACTAAGCATTGAATAGGAGTATTGGTGTAATTATAATTACAATTACAAGCTCAAAGAATATGCTTGTAACTTTGCAAAAAGTAAAAGATATTGTATAATTAGACCTAATTTTTGAAAGTGTCAATGTAATTTACCCTATATCGTTTAGTTTTTCCACAAGAAAACAATCTTTTTAACCAACGAATAGTTGTATCAATAATTTTCGACTAATCAAGACTACTCTATATGTTTTTACTTGAGTAAGTAATTAGCTGCATGAAAATTCTCAATTATAATGGATTCATATGTAGTTAAAATTTTCCTTCAAATTTGTTTTAACTATTAAAGTCTTACGTTTATTTTTACTTTAATTACATGTGCATGAATTTGTGTGCATCAGCCGCTAGTTATATAAAATTTAAGATGAATGGCTAGCTTAGATTTACAACTAATTTGGAAATAAGTTACACATAAAGTTTTTTTTTTTTTAAGGTAAATGTAAATTGCATTAAAATAAATAAAAGGGGTACAAACAGGACTAGACGATGGGCCAAGAGTTCAAAGCAGAAGCAAAAATAGGAACTAAACGACCCAACATGCAAGTTGGGAACAACAAAACGAAGGTAATACAGGGTTAAAGAACAAATCAAATGAATACCCAACGAGATCAAGTCATACCGGATAGGGGCCTAGAGGAGGAGAAATTCTGGGGGTTGTGCAATTCAGGGTGGTCCACATTGTCCGAAGCACAGAATTTGTCCAGAGACTGAAATGAGTTGTGAACAACAATCGCCTTGACCATATCAGGTCGGGAGGAAAGATGATCAAAATCGAGATCTTTGCAAAGGCCAGGGACTGACTGTGGGATGTCGCTAGCCCGAGGAGAGGATAAAGGGTGCACCATCTCTGGGGGCGTGGGGGTCACCATGGAAGGGGGGGAAACTGGTTTAGGCTGACATTCTGGAAAGGCCTGAGGGACTTTAGCCTTTTGCACAAAGACGGAAACCGGGAGTTTTGTCGGCTTAGCTACGGACGGGCAAGATGATGGAGAGTGACCAAGGGAGCGACAAGCATGACACTTTGACGGAACCCATTCATATTCAACATCAACACGGCAAGGGGTTTCAGTGCCATCTTCCAAGGGATCATGACGACCACATGACGAGGAAGGGTGGATTCAAAATCAAGCATGACACATACACGAGTGAAATCCAGTCTCGTGCATGCCTTAGTGATGGCATCAGTGTAAAGGAGACGACCAATCCCATTGGCAATGGTGCTCAGGCCATCATTAGTCCAGAATTCCATTGGGAGGTGGCGCAAGCGAATCCAAATTGGCACCTGGGAGTGATTATGTTTACGTAGTGCCAAGCTAGGCTCCCAACGCTGGAGAATGATCGGCTGCCCTTCAAAGAGCCAAGAGCCGCTCTCAATGACCTTCTCCATTGAAATTTGGGACTCAAAGCTGAAGAAGAAGAAGAAACCAGTTGATGTGGCTGAAACATCCTTGACCGCGGGCCAGATCGAGTGGACAAAATCCCTTAGCGGACGAAAAGCAGGTTTCTGGGCCAGAAAATATCCAATGACAGTTGATTCCCAGCGACGAAAACCATCCTTAACCATGGTCAAAGACGGTTGCACAATAATCTCACCATTCTGCTTATCCGGAGCAATGAATCGAAGTAACTTCCGAGTAGAGTTTTCAAATCCAGCTGCAAATTTATCGCCAATTGGTCCGATTGAATTCGGAGGGACCGAGTCAAGGGGGGCCGACAAACAAGTGGCTGAAGCGGGGATGCCAGGGTCGGTCCCATGAGGCGTCAAAGAAGGAGGGGCGGAAGTTGGAAGTGTTTGAAAATAAAAATTAAAAGTGAAAAAAAAGTTAAAATTTGAGTATTTGAAAAAATAGCTTAATATTTACAATTTTATCAATAAGCTGCAAAAAAATTGGTAGGGAGTTGCTTATAACTTTTGACCGAAATAAATTGAATTTTAAGCAGTTTAAAAGTAGAATCTGTAAAATAAAAATATTCTTTTCACTTATTTTGGGAAAAATATGTTGATTAGCGCTTATTCTAATACCTTGCAAATAATTTAATTTTTGCTTTTAATTCATGATAAATAATAAATTAAAAGTAAAAATTAATGATAAATAATAACAAATATTTCACATAAATATTCTCAACTCAATTATTTCAACACTATTTTGTGTGATGAGTGAAATGAGAGTCAAACATACCCTTAAATAGACAAAAAACTCCAATTTTCCCTCCAAAATTAGGTTGACCGTAACGATCAACCTAATGGGGGGTACCAACTTTGATGACTTGGAAACATAGGGTATCAAAGATGAAATAGAGGTATATCTGAGATGCCAAAAGTGAAATTATCCCTGCTTAAAAATCATAGTAAATCAATATTTTCTACCGTAGTCAAACACAATTAACGCAAAAACTTAAAGAATAAATTACATGAATACCCCCTGAGATTAGATCTAATTACACAATATCTTCCACCATTTGAAAAATTAGGGAAAATCGCTTTTTTGGTCCCATATCTTAGGGCCTTTTTTATATTTGGTCGTCGCATTTGTCTCACATTCAATTCCATTTGTCTAATTTTTTCTCAAATTTGGTCCCAAATAATATTTTTCGTCAAATTATTAACGAAGCCTTCAAGTTTGTTATTGGGACAAGACCCTATCATTGTTGACGGCTCCGTTAACAATTTGACAGAGAATACTGTTTGGGATCGAATTTGAGAAAAAATTGAACAAATGGGACTAAATGTGAGACAAATGCAACAAAAGGGACCAAATCAAAAAAGGTCCTAAAATATAGGACCAAAATTAAAATTATCGAAAAATTACAAGTTTGGGGAAATCTTTTCAATTTTTTAGCCAAGGCCAACTACAATGTTTTGAAACATTAAAATTCATTTCTAATTATATCAAGGAAATATTTCGTTCCTAATGTTAATATTGAAATCACAAAAGCTTAAATTCTTATCCCTTTCTAAATTTGTTGCTAATTACCAACAAATTCACTCTCCTTTCTAATTGCCTAGCTATTGGCAGAAATTCTTGTAGTGAACACGAGACATGATATCTTCAAATTAACTAAAATGTTCAAAGGAAACAAATAAACAAGAAATTTACTATTATAAAAGTAGTTTATCTACCCACATTCATGGGACTCGAACCTACAATCAAACCTCAACCTTACCACTTGAGCAAGGCCTCATTAGCCAACACATTTTTCATCTAACCACTAATACGGTGGTCTAATATTAATTTAATTATTCATTTAAGTATCACATGCTCGAATCTCATTGAAAATGTAGAGTTTGTTATTTATGGAACAACAATGGTCTGTCCATAATACTTAACCCATTGAAAGTTGAACTTAACTTACTGGCATGTTGGTGTAGCTACGGTGATCAAATTGTACACTATCTGAACGAGTTTTGTCAAAAAACACATTCTATAGCAGTTAGGCTCCTTATATGAGATAGTCTCCGTGAATCCATCCCAATTTATTATAAGTTTAGTGGTGAAGTTTGAGGTCTTATGAAGTGGTTCAAGATCATGGATTTGAGTTTTGGATGTGTGGGTGTTTGCCTCATTTTTATGGTAGTTTGTTGTAATTTATTTCATAGTTCTTAGTTACATCGTTGCATTGATCGAATTAAAGTATTGCTCAATTAATTTATGGAAATATTGATCTAAAAATGTAACGAATATTTCAGGTTGTTTTTCCTTATCAGAGGTTGTGCAAAAATGTTCAAAAATATTTGACAAGAACGCAAACCGAGTTGCCTCAAGTACTTGTTGATTTTATCATTGAGCATATCAGACAAAATTTATTAGCCGAGTATGAATCGTCTTCTTTACAAATTATTGTTATATTTAGAATCTGAAAGATTGTTTGGGTGATATACTATGATCTATAATGTACGGACATTTCGAAAAATTATCCGATACAATGTTGGACACGGACACAGTTTGGACACAGCATAGGCATGTTTAAAAATAAAAAAATAAAAAAAGGACACGGTGTCGGCGTGTCCAACACGTTTTGGACACGTTCATGATTTTTTTTATAATTTAAAAAAATTTTGTTTTAAAAAAAAAAAGAGTTTTGGACAAAATAAAAAAGAAGAAAAATTTTACTTATCTCAAACTAAAATTTTTGGGATGAAATTACTAAAAAATTGATAGATGGTCATTATAATTTAACTAATTTGGATGATTATTGGTTTTCAATTGTCTTTTTTAAAATAAACTAATTATGTATATTTTTAAAATCATGTATTTTGGTTAAAAATTTAGACATAAGACATGCTTAGTTTATGTTTTATTTTGATATATTTCATATTTTAATTTTATGAAAAATTTTAGAATATATATAGATATAATATTATATTTAGCCGTGTCAGTGCCGTGTCGTATTTTAATTTTTTAAAATTTTCTTTATCGCCGTGTCCGTATCGTATCATGTCCCTGTCGCTGTGTCCGTATCTATGCATCCTAGAAAACAACCAATTCTTAGTTGTCCGAGTTTGTAGTTATGGTCACCGTGAGTTAGTTGTCACTTTATTGTTGCCGCTTCCTTATATTCCAAAATAGAGCTTATTAGGTATAGTACACAGAAAAAACAACAAAAAAACAAAATTATTTCCTATATTATAAATGATTACTATTTAAAAATCATGATAAATTAATACTATCTACTACAATTATTTGCATTTCGGGCCTGATCGAATGTTTGGATGCTGGTGATAATTCCATGTCACTTTTTCTCAATTTAGGTATTTAAATTTTTTATTTATGAATTATATAAGACTATTGATTTAACATGTACAATTGTACATACAATCAACATTATAGAGAAAGTGTAGCGTGTATTAATTGATGAAGAGGACTGGCAACTGAAAGCTAGGACCAGTAAATTGATATAATGAACTTTGCCTACGTGGCACATATTCATAATTATTAGTGACGGAGACAAGCAGCTAAATTTCATGACAACTTATGCAATATTAGTTAATCGTGCAGGCATCGTATGACCTGACACGTGTGTTGATTTTTTATAATAAAAAATTAATTATAAAAATTATGACCGACATACAAGGTGTATGTTCGATCCTACCTGATAATATGTGGAATAACACTCGTATGTTTCTCTTTTTTTTTAAATAAAAAGAAGTTAATTGTAAAGGAATATATAACTATTATTTTTTCATATAAATACTTTTAGATATTTTTTATCTGTAAACATATAATAAATTGAATTATATTTAAAAATGAAAATGAATTGAATATTATACGTTATTGATATGATAATATAATTTATAATATGAGGAAAATTTTTATCGATACCCGAGTAATTACAAATGAATTAATTAGTATTTGAATTTCACCATTATGGTATCACTTTGATGTCCAAGATGTTCTTCATTTATTATTATTTTTATTTTTTATTATTTTTGTATGTAATAGCCCATTTTATTAATAATAGAAATCATAATTTTAAATTTAAAATAAATTTTTTTTTTATAGTTACATTAAATTTAGGAGATGTAGATATAATTAACACAATTGAGAGATTTCTACCACATGAGTTGTGAGTTAGGTGGTCATATATATACATTTATTATAGTTTTTTTTTAATATCTCATTAATGAAACAGTTGCACAGTTGGCAATTCATTAAGGAACGTAGTAACTTAGCACCCATAAATTCTTGAATTCTGAATTTAATTTGTGTATCACTCACTACATTTTTTTTAATAGAAGTGATAATTATATTATTATATTATTTTCAATCAATATATATATATATATTATTCTGTTTTTTTTATAATAAAAATCACGTTATAAAAAATAATAAAATAGTAGATTAGAATATACTAACGGAAAGTGAAATAAATACTCACGCGTTTGGAGATAATCAAATCCATGACCTCGTATTTATTCATCGGATCTCGATTTTAACCACGAAGTTAAGACCTGATTGGTATACCTGGATTCAAAGGCATAATTTATGTTTGTTTTTAATTTTTTTGTCAGCGATGGCCTCCTTTCATCCTTCAAGGGGGCATTTATAATTATATATCGTCAATTTATTTCGATAAGGAGGGTAAAATTACTATTTAGTCTATCTTTTCGCTCCACTTACTGTAATTACTTGCAAGGGTACATAAGTAATTTTAAATTCTCTAACCTTAGTGCAACTCTTTTTCAATCTGTTCTTGGGGTAAAAATTTTTTTATTGTCCTGAGACATATTTACTCCTCGTTATATTTATTTTTTATAACCCTCTTTTTTAATTTATTTCTGGGGTAAAAAATTTTTTATTGTCCTGAGACTCATATTTATTCTCCGTTATATTTACTTTTTATAACCTGCGATTTGTTGGATTTTATTTTCTTTAAAAAATATATTAAAACAGATATTATATTTTAACCTTCATTCAACATTTCTGGTTGGATAAATTAGAAAAAGTATGTCAAAGACAAGATAATTTCATACTAAATATAGCAAAAGACAAACAGACGTGGTGCCATGCCCAAGTGTCTTGTAACTGCAAATTGATGTGAACACTTTTGTCTTATTATACATTAGCACAATTAAATAATTATTATTTCTACTATTTTTTAGACTATAATATAGGATAAATTATGACGAAATCTTTTAAAATTTAATATAATTATTAATACCTCATCTTTATTTAAAAATTTATCAATAATTCTTGATTTTATCAATTTTCGAACAATTAGTCCAGTCTTTTAATTTTCGTTATAAACTAACTAAAATACCCTTGTAGACAATGGATTATAATTTTACTTATTTCTTTAAAAAAAAATTGAAATTTTTTTATGTACTGAGTGGATATTTACAAATTTTCAAATCTTTCATCTATTTCATTGGATTTTTTTTAAAAAAAAAAAACATACAACAAGAATAAAATTGATAAGAGAATAAGCTTATAGACCAAGTCCATATGACTCAGTCATGGGGCTGAGAAAATTAGTCATGAAAATGTATTCATGACTTAATTAACCTTCTCTTGGATTCAATAATTTGACGAGGAAAGACATACAATAAAGGAATAATAATACGAAATTATATTTTTAGTCCTGTAAAATATATTTAGTAATTATAAATATAATCCTGTAATTTAGATCCTCTTAACACATTTGGTCTAAGACCTCACACGTTTACTTCGATTGATTAGCCTGAACATGATTAATAGCTAACATAGGTTAATCATGTGTTTATTTTGTTGGACAAGAGCCTAGTGTTGTGTCGTTCTGATGTGTATTTTCACCGTAGAAGTTAAACAACTCAACCCACCCCTTGCAAAAAAATTGCAATTTTGGTACTACAATTTAAGGTCCTTTGTAATATTGATACCCTAATTTAAAAATAGATTGACATAGGTACATAGTGATAAAATATTTATAAATTTGGTACTTTCGTAAAAAAATCTAATGGCACTGCCACGTACGCTGCACGTGGCTGTTAAATAAAGCCCCTTCACGTGAATGGCACAAGGAGGGGAAGTAAAAAAAATGTGTGTGTGTGTGTGTGTGAGAGAGAGAGAGAGAGAGAGAGAGAGAGAGAAAATTACAATTTTGATACCATAATTTAGGGCCCCTTGCGATATTTGTACCACAATTTAGGGCTTCTTGTAACATTGGTACCATAATTTAGGGCTCCTTGCAATATTGGTACCATAATTTGAATAACTTGAAAAGGTACAACAAATTGAGACGTTTGCAATTTTGATACTGCCTTTAAATTGCTAACGGCAAGGCCACGTGCACTGCACGTGGGCGTTGATTGAGGCTGAGATGGTGGGTAAAAGTACCGTGCCACTCACATGAAGGGGCTTGATGCACTGCCGTTAGACTTCTAACGGAAGTACCAAGTTTGCAAATATTTCAGTACTATAGTGCCCTTTCAAGCTAACTTTTAAATCATGGTACCAACATTGCAAAGGACTTAAATTGTAGTACCAAAATTACCACTTTTTATGCATTATAAGAAGGGAAGAAAAAGTCCATTGTGTCCATTTTTTGGCTAGACATATTACATGAATACCTCATCTACTCCTGCTGGAAAACTTTTAATTACTCTAATTTTTTCAGACAACATTTACGAGCTTTGGGGGTGTGTTGAGACTTGCTTTCTTAGGTAGCTTGCTTTTTAAAATCTTAAAGATAATTTTTTTTTTTTTTTTTTATCCATGTTTCTTAGAATAATCACAGTGAAGTCGTAGATATATTTGGGGCTGGAAGGTTGGTGTGTTGCTATTTTCAATTTCTGAATCATTTTCTATGAAGTTAGAAATTTTAATAATGGTGTTAACTTGTTCTCTTTAAATTATAGGGTAAATTGTAATTATCTCTTCTGAGATTTGGCATAATTATAAATATATTATCGTTGTTTGGAAAATTACAAATACTCCCTGCCTTTTACGTCCTTTTAACAACGAGGACATCCATCAAATTTCTGTAATGAACTCCACAAATGCCCTTTTGGATTATAAGTTACAACTTATATATTTTTTTTAGAATTACAAATATTTTAGAATTTTTTCTAAAATATTTTGATGGATTAATATTCTTTATGGATTGTTTATTTTACCCGCCCTCAGATTTTTTTCATATTTTTTTATTTTTTTAAATATAAAATTGAACAAGGGTAAAGTAGTACTTTTCACATCTCCGTCTAGGGACTATATAATTATTTTCAATATAAGGGGATATTTATAATTTTTAAAATAATAAAACGGTATTTATAATTATACCAAACCTCAGGGGTACCTGTAATTTACCTTAAATTGTATGTTGTGATGTTCAATGTGGTTATGATAATTGTATTATAACTAAGAGGGGCATACATGTCAATTGGCATATGAAATTATCTTATCAAGCAAAGTAAAAAAGTTGCACATTTTTATCCGGCTTATTCAAATTCACAATGTAAACGTTATATAATTAATTTCGAGCTTTTTTATTATATATTTAATTTAGATTTATCCTATCACATATTTAATCGAATACTGAAAGTAAACTAAGCCTTAATTCAAGACATCACAAATTTGGTTTTGACCCTCACACATTTGGTCCTGAATAAAAAAATTTTGTCCTCTCTAAATTTTCCGACCGAATGTCTTGACGTGTGAGTGCCACTTGAGCATCCAGACCTTTTTCCCACCTCATTAAATTTCTAAAATAAAAATAAATTTTATTTCCAACAAATGTCTAATCGGTCACATGACACTCATTATATGCCAATTTCCGGCAGTATTTTTTGGGCGAAAAATTTAAAGAAGATCAAATTTGTCAATCTAAAATAAAAAACTAAAGTGATTTTAGACACAAATTTACGAGATCGTATCCATATTTAATAGAAGTCATGCCAAGAAGAGCTAAATTAACCTCAAAGAAAGAATATATGCATGGATATGAATAGTGCTCTCTTGAATGTACTATCACAGGAGAGGTACATGTTAAACACCCTCCTAGCTTCATCAAGTCACTTAGAACTAGATTATGTCTACAAATCGAATCCAGGTCTATACGCACTATAAAAAAATTAATTATTTCCTACATTAAAAATTATTACGATTTAAAAATCATAATAAGTCAATACTATCTATCACGATCAGATAAAATTAATGCGAAAATTTAAATTTTGGTCATGATTAATCAACATTTATCATGATTTTACCTATAACCAAAATAGTTCTCATAATTTGACCTATGACCAAAATTGTCATCAAATGTTTTCGCAGCATTTTACTAAAACAACGATTGATAGCCATCGTGTAGCTGTGGTTAATTAGTATCCACTATAAATTTTTTTACTTTCAATCATCAGAGAAATTGCTTCGAAATAAGATCCTTGCATTGACCTTTTCTTGAACCAGAACCGAGTACGGGTGAGAGGAAAAGAGGATCCAAATGTCCCAACAATAAAGTGGGCTTCCTAACCTTTCCCGTCCCCTCCTCTTTTTCCAATAAATAAGCCCCGCTTCCCTAAGGGGGTCCGGGCCCTCCCGATAAGGAAAAAAATGAAAGAATCTCAATTTTATGACAAATTCGGTCTAATTAATGATTTAACGATAGTAAAAAGTTATATTTGTTTTTAGTGATGGTATAATATAAACACCTACAGCGTCACTATGGCATAATACTCTCCAAACATTTCTGTTTATTGTTAATTTTTCTCAAGAAAATGATTATGTTAAAAGAAAAGTAGGCAATATTCTATTTAACTCTCAACTTGTTGAAGATAATTTAGTTGTTCAAATCTATTTTGAAGATACGACATTTGATCTGGATTTGTGTGATGTTGCATAACATTATTATAGAACAATTGGGATACAAATTCAGCTATAAGTAGGTTTTATTTGTCATATTATATTAGAGGAAAAATAATTCATATAAAGTACTAAGTAGTTACACTTCAAATGTTCAAAATATTTTTTAGTCTATTTTACTACAAAAAGTATTTATTTTACTGAATAAACTATTTAATTGGTTCTTATTCATCTTTAACATGTTTTATTTTTCAAAATATTTGTTTTATAGAACAATTTATGATAGAAACTTAACGGAACAATTTAGTCTATCTATTCTAGGAAAGAATGTGGTTTTAAATAGAAACTTAACGGACTATTTATGATATTTACCCTACTTTCAACTTGTAAACGCTTTTGTTTCTTTTGCTTGTCAAATAAAGTTGTTCTGAGAATTTGTTTCAGTTACCACATTAAATAGGTTAATTATAGTTAGACCTTCTCTAATGAAATACACCTTTTTCCAAAAAAAGATTCAAAATACACTTACATCGCCTCTGAAAATCTTCTGTTTACAACTGAACCCCTTCAATTAGGATTTGGATGAAAAATATTGACATCAGTACATAAATTCTAATCTTACTCCACATTCAACATCCCCTAGTAATCTTTTTATGCTTGTAAGGGAGTAAATGTAATATATATATATATATATATATATAAAGTCAAAATGATGTAATTGTCATAAAATATTGCTCCCAAATTGTAATCATTGGATAGAAAATATTTGTTGATGAATGAAAAATTAGTGGTCTTTTGGTGTTTTTTTTACTTCCTATATATGATGTGAGATTAACATCACTGTTGAATCTATTTTTTGAAAATGTCTTGTTCAAGTACTTCATCTAGTACTTCAAGAAATAAATACAACAATGTGGTATACCCCACATCATATATAAGAAGTAAAAAAAAGGACAAAAAAAATTACTAATTTTTCCATCTACAAATAACTATTTTTTATCCAATTGTTATAATTTAAAAATAATATTTGATTACAATTACACCCGTTATACATTACATTTACCTTTTACAAGTATAAACTTACAACTACAAGAATGTTGAATGAAGAGTAAAATTAAAAGTTCATATAATTCTTTTGCCGACATCAACATTCTCTATCCAAACATGACCGAAAAAAAGGTCACTTATAAATAGAGAATTCTCATAAAAGATGCAAATGTAATATTAAAAAATTTCAGGGACAAATGTAATTTCATATTTTCAACGCGGTGTAAGTATAATTAACCCTATTGAATAAGCAGCAAACCAGATTATTAAAAAGTAAACCGGCTTCCTAGCTACAAAACAAATACATAGATAATATTAGGCACAAACATCTTTTGACAACATGCTGTGCAACCTATATTACACTATACTTCCATTAAAATGGATGGTTTAATGATATTCTAAACATTTGAAAGTACAAACAACAATCTCCAGTTAAAAGGTCATTAAATACACTGTCTGACTCTGAGATAATTGAAAGGTAATATTATCCTTAAGTAACAGACAGTCATCAATTGTTCAACACAAACACAAATTGTGCTAATCTAATGCATGGGGAGCTTTTTCTGGAGCTTCATGTTAGTCAGGTGTGATCATTACTGGGAAAAGATGTAAAGTTTGTCCACATTTGGTACAAGTAAAAACTCATTTTCTGTGAAATAACTGAAGCCTCCTGCCTGCAGCTAAAAATTTGCTGGACATGATGATAATCATATGCCATAGAAGCCGAATGGGACTTATAAACAACAATTACATCCCAGTTAATGAAATGAATGGAGCTACCCCTCCCTTTTTCCCTCTATCTTACATTTCATGTAAATAAGAGTACTATGTTACAAAATCAAAATTGTGGTAATGTGAAACTAGAGCTACACTTACACTCATTTAGAAAGGAATACATCAGCTTTATGCAATATAATAATCATTTGCAGAAGCTTTTTATCCATCTTCGTGGTCATGCCGATACTCCTAAATTTCATCTCAGGTACCACCTGCAAGTTTCTCATCCGGATGAGTCGTACCGATCGAAGTCTGTCCCCCACCCTCCAAATCACTCCAAACTCTAGGAGACACACCACCAGGACATAATGGTTAGGTTCGGATCGGAAGGCAAGTGAATACCGATGGCCAACGTTGCACCAAGCAGTGTCGGCTGGTGGGAAAAATCCAAATGGCCATACACCGGGTCATCTCGAGCCAGGTTCTGAGGGTAATTGACAAGGCTGACCGTTTGTGGAGAAGTTTACCGTGTCAAGACAGAAGTTAATGACCAACAATCAGAAAGGAATGACATAAGGCAGAGCAAAGATATCTGCTGCTTCAATATGTACAGCTTCTGACCACACACGCAAATCCTCTTCGCCCACAGCTGATTCCAACTTAGGCTTATTTGAAGGACCTTTCTTGCTAAACAACCACTCCTGGTCATCATGTTCAGACCAATCTGCTA
The DNA here is from genome assembly GCA_034509735.1 of Sesamum alatum. Lineage (NCBI taxonomy): Eukaryota > Viridiplantae > Streptophyta > Magnoliopsida > Lamiales > Pedaliaceae > Sesamum > Sesamum alatum. The sequence goes on along the minus strand of JACGWO010000002.1, from coordinate 45,424,645 downwards.
TCTTAGGGATTGTTAGTACCTCAGCCAGATACTTGGAATCGGGATGAGGAGGCCTCCTTGATGCTTCAGCAATTGGATCCTCCATCTTCGGCACCTTCAGCGCCTTGTTCAAAATATTAGAACCATGATGAGGGATCTTTGGAGCTTCAGCAATTTGGTCGCTGACCATAGTTGCAGCAGTGGGATTTGGTTTCCATGGAGATGGTTTCTGGGCTTCAATTATGCCATTCATCAACCGGTTATCAACTCGAACAGCAGCAGCAGGAACAGCATGCTTGTCCTGAGAAGATTTACTGGGAGTTCGGATAGCCTCAAGTTTCTTTCCATTCTCTATTGACTGATGAGGAACTGGCCTTTGCAATTTGTTAGGCCTGATTTCACTCTCTGTAAACAAGCAACACTGATCAGCATGGTCAAAGGTTAAGTTGCAGATGTACAAACTCATTAAGTTACATTGATGTTTCATGAGATCTGGTGAAACCATTTAAAAGAAAAGTAGGAGCAGGCAGGTCCAAACAAAGATTATAAATAATAATTATTTCCCGATAATAGGAACAACATGCACTTTTCCCCTTGAAGTTTGTCCAATAGAAACTCACCATGGAGAAAACCATTTGCACCCATATCTTTTCTTTTCCTGATGCTTCCTTCATTAACAGCATCACTGTTGGCATTCTTCGAAAAATCAGTGCTCATATTACTAGAAGAGCCACCGCGATCGCTCCTCCCATCATCTTTCAACTTGTCCTGCTCGCTTTTCTTATTTTCGATTTTTAACTTCGTTTTCTCCTCCTTTATCTTCTCCTTTTCCATGTCTTTTTCCTTCCCATGACTTTCCTTATCTTTATCTTTCTGCTTGTCTGCCCACTTAATGTTACCTGTTTCCTTAGATTTCTGTTTATCTTCTGACCTTCTGCCATTTTGTTCGTCTACTGGCCTGGGGATTGCTTCAACTTTATTTCTGCCCATGGGATTGAGCTTCTGGACCATCATATTTCCAGTAAATTCATTTCTCACTACATGAGGATCCAACTTTTTATCAATTCTTTTAATTTGGTTATCACCCTTTTCTTCTGCCAGTACTCTCGAAGAATTCCTGACAGCAGCTCGGGCTGCCATCTCTTGATCCCTTTTGTCCACAACTGCAACTCTCTCAGGCAACTGGCTGCCTCTACCCTTCTCATCATCTCTGATCCTCCTATCCAGTTCCTGCACAAATTTTGATTCCTCATTTCCATGAGAGGGCAGGCTGCTTTGCAAAGGCTTCCCACCATTTTGACCATGAAATAAGACAGAACATTTCCCTTCATCCAAGGAACTGCTTCTATCTTTGCTTTGTCCTTTCTGATGAAGTTTCCCTCCACTTTTTGCCTCAAGTGCGCCAGCAACTGTTGACTCCTCTGATATGCTGCTTTTCTCCTTTTCTTTGCCCCGATCCTCCTTATCCTTCTTGTCCCTGTGCTTTTCTTTCTTGTCCTTGCGTTTACCTTTTCGGTCTTTCTTGTCTCTATGTTTCTCATCACTTCCATCTTTCTCCTTCTTTTCTTTATCTTTCTTCCTTTCCTTATCCTTTTTATCCTTCTTGTGTTTTTTCTCTTTGCGCTTCGCCTGAAAACATGAGACTCATAAGCATAGTCCAAGCCAAGTCAATATTACAATGTACCTGATGGAATAATGAAGTATTATGTATATGTAGTCTTTTAATATTAGAAGAAAGCATAAATCAAATTCAAAATCATCAAATACTCAAGTCTCTGAAGTGAACAAACTTTATGACAAGTTCTAGCGAATTAAGTGCATTTCAAGAGAGCCCCAAGTAAAGTTCCAACTTCTCACACACTAAAACCTAAAATCAAATCTGTCAAATAAAGAAACTTCCACAACATAGACTAGAAACTCAGAAACACAAGGTTCTAAGCTGAAATGTCATAAAGATCAAAATCCAGCTGTTGAAAGAAAAGCTAAAGACCACATTGTAAACTCATTGATTGCACAAGAGAGAGCATTCATTTTATTTTATTTTTTTATTCTTTTGACATCACTGATTTCTGATATGCAAAACAATTTATAAATTTGCACAAACAATCAGTATGAACTCATCAATCATAATAAAACACTATCAAATTAAATAGAGAAGATACTAGTACGATAGGCAATCTTTCAACAATCATGATACTTGTATATAAACACGAGTAATCTTCACAGTTGCAAGTTCATACCATATTACAGAAGTAGCAGGTACATGGATAGTCATTCAAGCATATAATTCTCCTAATAGACATACAAAAAATAATAAATTTAGACGCTTTTCTGACCAAAATTGTACTTCTGTGCAGCCACTTATATTGCACAGCAACTTTAAGCACTTCACATCCCACACGATACACGGAAAATAAGACTTCATAAGACCAACTAATGTAAAGATGAGCTACATTTAAGTATCCAAAAACGCGAAGTACAATCAAAGAAAGACCAAAAGCTCCTAGATGTCCTTAATTTTTTACATAAAAGAAATACATAAGGATGTCCGGATTATTCATCTAGAGCATATAACATATGCCCATTATTTAAACACTCAATTCTATGATTGACGTGTCTACTGGTATAACTTTTTAAGAAAAAATGATTTAAACAGATTTGAATTGCTTAAGATACTTGCATGCTCTGCCAGATCAATGGAATTTTATCAAATAACAGGAAAGGAATCACTTCTGTGATTGACGTGTCTACTGGTCTAATTACAGAAAATGATTTAAGCAAATTAGAATGGCTTCAAGATACTAGCATGCTTTAAAGGTGAATGTCTGCAATCTCACTAAGTCTCCCTCTCTGATATAACAATCAATATAATCAGTCATCGCCATAATTTTTCTACCAAAGCAAAGAGATCCCCAATATACTAACACTTCTGGATACTGTAGATGGTACTGAGAGGAAACATAAAAAAAATATCAAAATCCATCAACGACAGGAAATATCTCTTACTGCCAAACAATATTTCTCTGTTATACGCAACTGCTATGTGATATGCATATGCATCATATTATATGCTAAACTTATGTGATGCACAGACCATCATTAGCAAAAATCTATCATATACTAAACTTGTGTGATACACAAACAAGCATTAGCTAAAATCTAGCAGATTTTTATGAGTCAATCCATGAAATATCTTTTACTTATCTGTTTACGAAATCAATGATGTTATCTATTTCGGTCTCACAATAACATTTATGAAGCGCACGTGGAGTCCAGTGTAAATTCTAAGAAGCAAAGACAAACCTCCGACGCTTTCCCAAGCAGGACATGCTTTATAAGTTTCCAACACATCCAAATCAAGAATGAGCATATGTAAAAGATCCAGTAAGGGGATTGTTTTTAAGGGAGCTTTCGAATGATAATTATAGAAGGCAATGAGATTCCATCTCAAAGACTCTTTTCCATAATGTTCCTCCTATTTTTCAGCAGCATTAATAATCATCTCTCAAAGTTAGTATCATTTGGGGTCAAGTTTGCTTGCCATTTACTTCCTTTATTTTTGGGCAGGTCGTGAGAGAGAGTGGTTCAACACAAGAATGAAAGACTTGAAGCATGTGACAAGAAGATAACTTCTGAAGTGTGATCACAATGTCCGTGAGGACTTCATTTATGCAATGGTATTGCATGGAGTCTAGATAAATTATTATGAGAAAGATAGTAATCTTTCCAAGCTTTCTCATATAAAAAATTATGCTATATAAATTGCATTAAATATCTTTACTTTGATTTTGGATTATTAATAGGGTAAATTATATCTACCTCCCCTGAGGTATGGCATAATTACAAATACCCCCTCGTTGTTTGAAAAATTACAAATACCCTCCTGAGGTTTGTAACCATCTAACAAATAACTCATTTCCATCAATTTTTATGCGTGAACTGACCAAAATGCCCTTATGCACTAAATTATTTTTATTTAATTTTTAAAAGTTTTTTGGACTATAATGTGCAGGGAGAGATTTCTTGAGTTTTTTACAGAGAGGAGCAATAATGCAATTTGTCTTGACCGATTTTTCTATAATTTTAATAAAAAAATCAAGGGCAAAATGGTCAAGTTTAGCCCTTTGGTTAAAAATTACAAACCTCAAGGGGGTATTTGTAATTTTTCAAACAACAGGGGGGTATTTGTAATTATGCCAAACCTCAGGGGAGGTAGATGTAATTTACCCTTATTAATAACTTGAATGGAAATTGACAATCACATAAAAAGTTATAGCACCCATTGCCCGCACACCTGGAGGCTGGAAGGTAAAAGGGTTCTTTTGTAGAAAGAATATACCTCCTTTCTTACCTCATAAAGCAGGAGCATGAAGGAGAAAAGAAAATTAGCAACATTCATTCTATCAATGACATGATTGGAAGACGAAAACATTGGGCTAACATTTCCTTTGGACATTATTAAAAAAACAGAGCATATTACCAAAATTGCATCCACTGGAAAAATATTAAGTATTACTACTGGTTCTTTTAGCGCTTGGTTCATTGTATACCACAAACACTGAAGAGCAGAACAAGCAGCAGGAATTTGTCCCCTTCGGGCTCAGATATGAACTGCTCATCTTCCAAGTGCCTTGGAAGGTTGAAACTTAGACCTTGTCTACGAATGAAAGACAAATTGCCTCAAGAAATGATTTCTAGGCACAAATAAATGCTGGCATCGAAAGACATGCAAGCATTCAAGAAAGCAACATGGATGCATTATAAACTTTGGCAATATCAAGGGTCCAGTTACATATTTTCACATCCTTCTGTTTTCAACATTCCATACTCCATACGCAAGTTCCACTGGTAAAACATTGCTATGTTGTATGCAATATTAAAGAGCCACAAACATTCTTCCTGAAGTTCATCGTCTAATTGCTGGTTAGGGTTTATATTTTCAAGCCCATACCCGGACTTGTTTTCCATTGCATGATGTCAAAGCGGAATAGATGATACAAATTTGCTCTATCGTAAGGTAAAAGGATATATTTAATCTACACCCTCCAACTGTTAACACCATACACATGCTCCGAGATTTAGTAAATTACCAATCATCACATACTTCACATAAATCTTAGAAGACTTCCCAGTAAAATCTAAGACCTAGAGTATTTATTAACATTAATTACTAAAACAAAGTGAGACAAATTTGACGAAGCAACGAGTTTCTCGAGTTTCTAAATTACTCACTAATTATAGACAGACATCGGTGCATCAGAAATTACCAAATTAGCACAAATGCAGTGCATGGATTGTCAGTTTTGGTGAAAAATCAAGGAAACCATGTTAAACTACGAGTTTGTGAACTCCGACAAGCAGTATCATAGCCGAAGTTGCTTTTCCTTCATTTATCACAATTGGCTATTCATTCGGAGATTGACTAGCCAAACAATCCACTTAAAGCATTGAAGCTGAATCAGATTTGGGTTTAAACAAATTAGTACTCATCAAGGGCAAAGCCATGTTCCCGGGACCACATTTTGCAGCTCACAGGTCACATGTGCTTACTGTGACACTGTAATGGCTAAAAACAGAAGAAGTTGTAGTTATGAAACACAGCAAACTCAATAGTCAGCAGAATTGGAACTTCTGAGACAACATAATGTGTATCATATATCTATCATTTGATACCATCACTTACAACACCAAAACCCCTCTAAATTAGAAAGCTAGATTAATTTAGTCCATTACCAATGTGAGATGCAATCAGACTTTTCTTGGACAAAAAAGATTCAGTAGGTTCGGATTCTTGTAACGAAAACGAGCACTTATCTTTAACTGTTTAACACATAGGAATAAGGATCAACACCAGACCTCAATTTTTGTTCAATTCGCCCATGTCCATAAACTACCCCTCAGAGTTATTTTATTCTTTAAGTTAAACCCAAAGGTATCAAAACAAGAAATTAAGACTGCAGAACTAAGCACCATAAAATGATACAGAGCTTCTGAAAAGCTTTACTAAAACGGTGCCTGGCATTTTTAAATCAATATGTCTACTAAAAATTATAATTATTGGCTTCTTCAAATTGCACCTTCTAAGTCCACAACCAGTTCTTTGGATCAAGCGCTTTCTGATAATTCATACTCCTGAAAAATGTCGTAGTTTTGAGCCAAAGGTGGTGCTCTGGCACCTCTAACTGTTCTGCTAATTATTCTGAGGTTGAAATCAAATATGTTCGAATTATTAAACGAATAGATGGCAACTGATCCACGGCAGAATCTGCAACACTTGTTGATTCTAGCATGGTATATTTGTTGTTATAGCTTAAAGTCAATTATAAGTTGCCTGGTTGACTGTGTTTCGGATTCTTTACGTCTGCATGTAAGCGTCAAAATATTGACCCAAAGGTCTTAGGTTAGAGCATCTTTGTTTCCAACAGATACATTCAATAAAATCCGCATGTCATTTAATTGGTAGGTTACCCATTGGAAGGTATTATTAGGCTTTCCTAAGGTTAAACATATCTCATACAACAACCATTTCATTAGCAATTAACAGATGCCAAAGGCCAAGAAAATTTCAGCATAGGCACGTCTTTTTTCTTTCCTTGCATGCCATATGCATTCACTCAAACTTCTAGTTCCTCTTAAGTACAGCAACTTCAAGCAATTATCATCATTTATTACATTCATTTCCAGCACCATTAGTACTCTAAATTTTCAGATCAAGTGTTCATTATTAATGACAAAGCTGCCAAGTTATTATCCAGAGATTCCTTCTAACCATAAGGTTAACTCAAAATCAACCAGCTCTTTATCTCAACCGGATCATGGCTTGCCTAGTCATTAGTCAAAATATTTCTGTTGCCAAACATTCAAGCCAGTACAGATCTTACAATTAACAAAAAATTAACAAACTACATTAGTTGGGGACACATAAATGTAACATACAGGTATGATACATTAATCAAAAAATATGATGAGGCCCTTTCTCTTGGCTGGAGCATCAAACTTGTGCCAATAGAAACATTTTTGTCTCACTAGATGACGCAAGAAGAAACAGAAGAGGGCAAAAAAAATCCAATATGCACCCACAGATATACTAACCAAGCATCAATGCCATGCAGCAGATATAACAAAATGAATAGCTCAACAGAGCTCTGCCCCACCATAGCTAACATTTTTGTTGTCCAAATTAAACACAATAATCACCTGGAGAGAGCAGAAAAGCACATCCAGAGAAACATCTTTTCACATAAGGAGATGATTAAGACCAGTAAGGTGATTTGATCGATTCAGAAAAGCTTAAAAAATTCAAGATGCAGGTCCCCTGATTTCTCCTTTCACTTTAACCAGTATATCATTGTGACTGCTTTTGTGTAAGGTATTAACATGTACAACTAAAAGTAGGAAAAATAAACTTAATTGTTAACATACTTAAGAAACTACACAGTGGAGGAGTGAAAATACCAGAGAGGCCTCTACCTATCACTGATCAAAGTAGAAACAGAACCTTACAAATTTATTATACGTTACATCCAAACATATCCTGGGGTGGTGCATTGGAAGTCAACTGGTGTAAAGATAAACAGCAGAAAGAAGAAGATGAACAAACCTCTTTCAACAAGTCCAAGTCTTCTGGTCTGTGCTGTCTTTCATATCCTGGAGGCGGAAATGGAAAGCAGCGAGACATTGCACACTTTCCCCTTGTAAGTAAAAATAATTATAATCAAGATAACGATATTCTTAGATTATTTTCCCTGGATAGCAGTGCTCGAATATGGAAACGGACCAGCAGCTATGCATCTGTCCATGCACCATGACCCAACACCGGTTTCCAGCTTCACTATATCTCCATGTAGCTCCTCTATCTGCAAGTCCGCATGCCCAAATTACAGTTCCACTGTCTCAGGCTTTACTCCAAATGTTTACCAAAATCCAACAGTTTGTCTGCAACCTCAACTCAAATACGCTGCACTCTTTACCACAAACACACAACAAAAATTTGAACCAATATATATCCAAACTCAACTGCAACCCGCAGGCTCAACAGTAACTGAGTAGACAGAATTTGCAACCAAATTCAGGATACAAATGCTGATATCTATAGTGCAACAAAAACTTCTGCAGAAACACTATGTTAATCCGAAGGGCTTCCTCAGAAAGGAAAATAGTTTGCTGATGGATGATCTTATGGCAGGTCTACTAAGAGAATGGCACTTGAAGATCATCACCTTCACCCCCTCCACATTATCACCACCCAATTTAATCCGAAAATCATTCCCCAACTAAATAAGAAGAATAGAAGACCCACTACTTATTTCATCAGAAATTCTGAAATTTCTGATTTTCCAGTGTCTTATTAATTGTATTTGTGCCAACAGTCCTCTTCCATACCCTTTTGAGAAACAACTTTCCGCACAATAACAATGCTTACACTTAAAGATGCTGCTTGAGCTCCTTAGGATCAAAGCCAACTCCCATCAACTTTCCAATCTGCAGAGTGGAGTTCTTCCCGGGAAGCACCTGAAACGTCGGAATTCCGAATTGAATCACCCCCTACTTCCGGAATATGCTGATCAAAACCCTAATTCCAACTGCAAATCCACCCCCATCGGCAATCTGATCAGATTCGAAAACCCTAGATAAAATCCATCATCAGTAACCAATCTCAGAGCTACCCGAAAACCCTAAATTCCAAAGAGGCAAAAAGCAAATTCCGATTCAATTAATCAAAGTGAATTTTAGGTTCCGCTACCAAAAAAAAAGCCCAAAATTCAGCACTTTTCAGCAAAAAGCCAAGGCACAAAAGAGATTTGCTTTCGAATGAAGAATCGGATCGTAAAATCCATTCCCAAATCCGAAACACAACAAAAACCTTCAATTTCCAAAATACAAATAAATTTTTTTCAGAAACTGAGTTCAATTAAAACCCCCCAAGTTTAGAATAAATTATGACATCTAATTCAACTTTAATTCGTATTTTTACCTTGCCCGCTACAAAATGAAGGAGCATTTGTAGAAAGGGACAAGATCCCAGCTATCTTTTACTTTTTTTGTTCACAACAGTACTACCAAACAATCAAACAAGCAACGAATTCCTCTTTCTTCTATCAATATCCGGATACAGCCATCCAATGATGTGTTCGTTCAGGTTTATGCTGGCTCACTGTGTGTGCTGCGTGTGAATAAAATGGGTAGAGACAGAGGTTTATTTTGGTGTTCGGGAATACCACGCGAAATGGGGAAAAATCAGGAGAAGAATAACAAATACCAAAGCATACTCATTAGTAGTAGTGTCTTTAGAGAGAGAAAGACAGAAAGAGAGAGGAGAGAGAGAGACGTGTATCTATATATATCTATATATATGTTCGTAATCGTATGTATATATATATATATATGGAACAACGCCACGCTCCAACTTCACTCCCTTCAATGGAATGAATGATCAAATCAAATCTCACTACAACAAACCTAACAATAAAATGGTTGTGAAAAATTTACTTGCAAATTAGGGTTTTGTTCCCTTTTGGATTTATGAAAAGGGAGAAATGATAAAGATTAAACTATCAAATTTCATTTTTCATGTACTCATAATTTTCCACATACATAAAAAAATAACGATCCTAAATTATCAAATATATAGTATACTTTGTTTCATTAGTCTTTTCGTACTAATCAGCATATGATTACTGCAATAAAAGCATCCACAACAAATGTCGCTATAAACATACACTCACAACAAAAATCAAGATTCTTTCAATATAAAAAAACACAGTAAAATTACAAAGACTTTTTCCTGTTGTCGTATCTAGGAATATACATGAATAATTTTCTAAGAAAATGAATTAATTGATTATCTCTTGATTGAGTTGCTTATAAATGCTGCATAATTTATATATAGTGAGATAATAAAACATTAAAGAAAACAATTTTTCAATGATTTTCATAGATTGAAAGGTAAAAACAAACTTAAGTATATTTATGGGAGTGTTAAGTAAAAGCTCCACTTAGCATGCATAACAAGATATTCCCACTTGTCCTCAATGTAGGAACTAATAAGTAATTTTTACCATTAAAGTTTATAGCTTTTCCTATTTTATTTTAATATGATAAACTTGTCGAAAAGTTGGTCAAATAGCTTATTGAAAACTACAAGCACTACAAGAAATTAGAAGATTAACGACAAAAAACTCAAGTAATAGTTTTGATATTGTCACTAATTATATATATTTAGTGACAAGAATGTTTATTTTGTCACAATAATGAATTTTATGATTTTAATAATTACTATTATTTTGTAAAATTTGTTATTAATGACAAAAAATGTGTACAAAATTGTTACTAAATACAATTAGTGGCTCATGTACAGTGACAGCCTAGTGACAATAAATAATTGTTATTACTATATTGTGTTGTCACTATAGATGTGTAGCTAATTGTATTCAGGGACAATGTTATACACAATTTTTGTCACTAATAGTTATATAGGGACAATATGAAAAATATTGTCACTTAATACAGATTTTTAGTGACAAATTTTAAATTATTATTTTGTATTTGATTACTAATATAATATTTTCTTGTAGTGAAGTTAAAATTCAATAATTTTTAAACAATGAAAATTTATGACAAGTCATTAAGTTCTATTTCTAAGAAGTATTTAGTGATCAATAGACCTATATATATATATCATGTGAAAATTTCTTTTTATTTTATTTTTTTGGTCTTTTATTATAACGTATAATAAATAGCTTTCGTGCTTCTGTTCTATTATGCAGTATATTTCTCTTAATTATGAAACAAAAAATACATATGGAATCACAGTTATTTTTACTATTCATCACATGTAAAACTTGATAAAAACCTCTAAAACAAGGAAATAAAATTTGCCCTCCAATAATTTTGTTATTTAACATCAAATATTTATCTATACTATTATATTAAGGGAGAGCACCTCTTTGGTGTCTCTCCCAAATTTGGTCTGCCAATTTATTGAATAATATTAATTTATTTAATATTTTATTATTATTTTTATCTTTTATCAACTTCTTATTTTTTATCTTACTTTTCAATTTCCCATTTTCTCTCTTACCAATTTCCACATCCCTTTTTCTTCTCTCATTTTCTTTCATTAATTTCTTAATTTTTTATATTTTTAATATTTTAAAATCTAACTAATTTATTTTTTAAAAATATAAATATTTTATAAAAATTTAAATTAATTGTGCACACACGTTTGAGCTAGCCACATTTACTAATTTATATTACCAATCAAGCTCATAAATTTTGGAAATTTCAATAACCCCATTTTCAGAGAAAATAAAAAGGAAAAATAGGGGGGCGCGTGGTGGGGGAGGGCGCGTGAGGAGAGTAGGACAGGAGAGGAAAAGAGGCTTTGACACCAGGAAGCCATTTGCACAAGCACATGTGGGCTGGTTGTGAGAATACCCTCCCCCAGAATTCTTGTATATCCACGTGGCACCACCCCGCGCTCATCACTTCATATCTGTCCATACACGTGTCCACCTGTCTTTCCTTCACATGAAGAAAAATGTTTTGTTATCCATGTGAGTGTGTGTGTGTGAGAGAGAGAGTTAGCCAATAACACCAACTCAAACTTCGCCAATGGGAATAACTCCTTGACAGTAAAGTTCAAAGTATAGTCATAGAGTTAGGTTTGTTTATTATGGTGGATAAAATACATGATTAAATTAGATATTGGATTATTTAATGTGGAAATTTAATATAAGTATATGAGACCATTTTGATCCACTTGAAGTTCATTTTAGAAATGACGAATGATTACTTTAAAACAATAGCACATATAGGATATTTAACATCGAAAATGACTAATTTAATTGAAACTTGTTACGTGCATGTCACATGACGGCTGCAAATCCCCTAAGCAAGAAATATTACAAATTTGCAAAGATGTCCCTTAAGGTTGTAATTATAATTTACATCAACACGTCTCATGTGAAAAGGTTTACAAAAACCCTTTAAGGTAAATTACTTCGACTTGTAATTTTACAAAGAGGAGGTGCTTGTGTAATTAAACATAATTGCGGAAAGTGTAAATGTAATTTTAGAAATGAACGATGATAATAAATTATATCAGATTCAGGACAATTTGTTGTCGAAAATGACTAACTTGGCTGGAACATGTTTGTGCATGTCACATGATATCTGCAAATTCCCATAGTAAAAAATTATTGCAAAAAAATTTGTTCACTTGATGTTGTAATTGTAATTTATAATCAACAACTTCAGGGATAGAAATTTACACAAATCCCTTAAGGTAAATTACATTTGATTTATATTTTATAAAAAATGACAGATGTTTGTGTAACTAAATTTAATTTTAAGAAGCATACATGTAATTTAACTTATTAAAGATGACATATTAGAAGTTTTACCAACTCGAGTTCATAAGTTCTTAGTTCGTACTCGTATGGTGATTGACATGGTATCCTCTATGAGGCATTTTTATTTTCATTAGAATCATGTCATTTTGCTTTAACAAAATGCTTCGTAAGAAGAGTATCTCGATACTTATATTCAATTCAAACTCTTCATATTCGCGCGTCATAAGAGATGGCTCAAAGTCACATTCTCACTGACTAATGATGTCAATATTGTCATTTGCAAATTTTTCCATTTAATTGGATGGAATCAATACCAAGAACTCCATTTATTTCCTCAATTTCTGCAAGAACGAACCTTCAAGAATGTTGGGATGTTTTCTAACAAAAACCTTTGAATGCTTCAGTTCGAAACTCAATTAATAATCTCTCAAAGCAAGAATTCTATTGTAGGAAAATTGTTTTGAAGCGTCACTGATGATGGCTGACTCAACAAGAATTAATTTTTATAATATACTTATTAATTACTTATATAGTTGAATTGAAATAAAATTTTAATAAAAATAATTAATAATAAAGAGTTTTATTCATAATGGGATAAAATGCATTTAACCCTATTTTGAACATCTGAATAAGCAATGGCTGATGATATTGGGTTCAGATAATATAGAGCATGATAATTACATTATAGTTATGTAAGTTTAAATGACATAAAGTGAGAAAGAAATAGTTGTTGTATATTCATAAAATAAAAAATTACTAAAAAAGCCTCAGCAACAGACGTTGCCTCCATTTGGAGTAGTTGGTCATTGAGGTCCTTCTAGATTTTTGTAGCTTTTCAGTGTAAGTGATTGCAGCAGTAATTATGATTGCTTTGTGCATCTAAATCGAGGGGAAATTTTTATTCGGACCTAGTTTGATCAAATCAAATCGATAACAGAGTAAGTGTAATACATTTGTTAGGTGATATGTTATGTTTTTTGAACTATACATCGATTACATAACAAGTGTATTGCATTTGCCATATGATTAATTCAGGTTCGAATAAACCCAACTTGGATTAGAATTTCTCTTAAATCGACAAACTTTTAACAATACACCCAAGAAATCCAGAAATCTTATTCATACTAGAAATCTACAAATAAAAAAATAGTCATATATAACGATATCTTGATCTCACGTCTCTTGTATAATTGTAACTTTGTGACTTCATCATCTTCGTCTTGTTTGCTTCCTCTTACTCTTCATCTCTAGACTTATTTTTTCGTTGTTTTGCCATCAGCTTGTTGTTTTACTTGTATATCGAGAATAAGATTGGTCGATTTTTAGATACAGAGCACTATGAAAATAATTCGACGAAGTATTTGAGGCCGCCCCTTACAAACAAACGGAAATGCCACGCCTCTTTCTTCTTATTTTTCGGACTATGATGATAACTTGGTAAGAGAACACCGAGGGCCAAGCCCTAGTGAACGGTTGGATTTACAACATTATCTTGTTTACTTTTGTGGTTGGAATGAATAAATAATTAATAAAATACATAATGAGCGAGGTTCCATTTATTTTGTTGTATAGAATAAAATGAGAATAAAATAAATGGGAATTAAATGTAGAATATGATTATATATGGATTGTAATGCAGCTGTTTAAAGAAAAAATTCTGTTTTTGACTTTTAAAAAGTTATTATTGAGTGTTCAGAGAAATAATTTTAGTTTTTGACTTTGAAAGAAAAATACTTTTAAGTCAAAAGCACCCAACAAAATATTTTTAGGTGCTTATAGCTGTTTTAATTTTTTATTTTTATTTTTGTAAACGAATTCAATGTGGTTTATGTCACTCTACCCTTCTCATAATAAGTTTTAATTGATCGATTGTAATTTAACCCCTTATGAAATAACCAATGGACAAAAATTAAAATCCTATAAGAGAAAAGGTCAACGTGACTCATAAAGATGCATTTGACCTCTCTTATGCACCTCATTCACGAAAATGCAATTTGTATTGTGTTTTAACTTAAAAAAAGAAAAAGAAAAAAGAGAACACTTATACCCCTATTTTGTAAGTCGTTAGGTTTTGATTGATAGAATCAACAATTTTATATATTTTAATCGATTAATTTTTTGTATGATAAATGTTTACTGTTTCGATTTGCTAATATAAATCAATAGTTAATTTTTCCTCTGCACGCCTCTACCTCTACCCCCCCTCCCAACTTAGCTCCACCTTTCCCCAACAATCGCCTTTGCCTCAAGCCTCCGACCCAACACCCCCTCTTCAACCTACTGCCTACTTTCGTCTCTGCCTCCGACTTCAGTACACTACCCATTTGCCTCCCCCTTCTCAATCCCAGCGCCTTTCAACCTCCACCTCTCCCCACCGCCCATCTCCGCCATCACATCCCAATACGCCCCCTCCCCCCATCCAAATGCGCGCGTACACACATAAATCTAGATTTTAGGTTAAAAAAAAGAAGATTTAGACCATCAATTTTAAAAAAAGAATGTAAAATTAGTTTTAATAAGATATAAAATGAGTAAGGGTATTTTAGATATTTCATATTAAAACTCTTGATAACTTCATGAAAGGAGGCTGTGATCATTTTTTTTTTGTTTAAAGTTTAAGAGGCCACGTAGACCTTTTTCCGCCCATTAGCTATTTTATAAGGGGGTCATTTGCAATTAACCCATTTTTAACAATGGTGTTAAAAATGTCTTTCAATTAAGGTCTAATTCTAATTATTTCTCGATGACATTTTTAACATTTGATTATGCTAATAAATTATCATTTTCTTAAAAATAAAAACTCTTGCAAATACTCCATTAGTAATGAGAAATTAAATTTTCAACTTATTGTTGCAAATCAAGATTCAATTTTGATTGAAAGCTTAATTTTCGATTATCATTTTATAGTGAATCAAGTGCAAATAGCATTTTAATTTCAAAGCAATGGTAACTTGTCAGCACTGCTCCCCTCTATTTAGTTTCTAATTTTATAAGCTCGAATTCAACTAATTTAATATTATAATTTTTACATCAGTAACAACGAGGTTTTTCTCTTTTCATGAGGGTGGTTGGCATGGTACTCATCTTGGGTGCTGTTGGTGTTTTTTGTTTGCGTTCGCTGTAATTTGGTTGCTATTGTTTGTTGGTAAGTTAGTTTGCTTCATATCTCTCGTACTATGACTGATGATTTATTGAAACTCGATTTTGTTCTGTCCCTCACGGAGAATGAAGCCCCAGGTTTGGTCATTCCACAATCCTTATGTTAAATACCAAACTCGATTTGATCTCAATTTTAATTACCGTTTAATTGAACTGAATCATATGTTAAAATTTATTTTTTAATATATATATATATATATATATTCTTTTGTAGTTGATTCATCGTATGTCATGTTTTTATAAATTTAATGATATACAAGACATAAACAATGCCATGTTTTCATTTAATCGTTTTTTTTTGGTAATATATTGGAATTGGATTATTGAATTTGAAAATGCTTTATTTTATTTTATTGTGTTTGTTATACATTAAATTTCGAAATTGAAAATGATTATTTGTCTTTATAGGTATTTATTTTTATGATGCTTTAGAATTTTGTTTTCGTAGGGACTTTTAAAAAAAATTGATTCATTCGGTATTTTACAATACTAAATCGATTTTTTTTTATTATTTACTGAATCAAACTGATTAGATGAATTAAATTAATTATTCGGTACCTTATTTAGTATATTGTATTTTCAATTCAGCAAATTTTCAGGTCAGTTAGATGAGATAACAAGAAATGCACGTCCTATTGTAGTATGTGTACGATTGTGCCACATCTACCCTTACAATATGGACCAAATTCACAAACATTCCAGAGGGTACCACATTTACAGCAATCACACACAGCAACCGTAGGAAAAGTAACCGCACTGGAAAAGGTCGAGATATTTTTCGAGATGGGACAGTGGTATATATATATGCATACATTTATGTAGACTAAACAAAGTATCTAGAGAGTGGCAGAGCATAAACCCTAGCCGCTTCGCCGAATCCCTTAAACCCTATTTCTTTTAACAGGTATTTTTCTTACTTCTTCTTGCCAGTGATTGTCTTGAGTTTCTTCTCTTCTTTGTTTTTTGAAGAAAGAAAAGGTAATTCTGGCTCTGGTTTTTCATTTCTATTGTTTTCTCTTACTGCGTGAGGTTCGTTGATTTCATGCTTATATGTTTTATGAAAAAGAGCTCGATCCTCAATTGAAAATGTGGATTAGATGTAGTTTTTCATTTTTGCTAAGGTCTTCTTTGTGTTTGATTCAGTTTTTCTTTTAGAATTTTTGCCGAGTGTTTTTGGGCGATTGTCTAAGAAGAAGTATAAGAGATAAAAGAAGACTTGTTTTACGTATCCTACTTCGGTTGAAAAAAGAGTAGTTCTGTGAAAATTTGTGAATCAGTATGTTTGGATGGTTTTGGGATTCATTATTTACCTTTTGAAACCTGCCAAATTCTGTATTTATTCTTTTATGCTCAAAGTTGTAATGATATGCTGTTATAATGAACTTAACGTTGGTTGTTTAATATTGTTAGGAACAAGAGGAAGCAAATCCTCGATTCACTGTCCACCTTTTAAATTTAGAAATAAATGGAAAAGATATATAAGGTTGTTATGTATTTCTGACTATGATGCTTAAGAATTTTTATGCGTAATCAGTTCATATACTGGAGAAGGGACCCCATCAGATTTTCATTTGATTTTAATTTACTAGTTGAACTGTAAAACCCTTTATTGTTATGGAGACATTATGTAGTCCTTTCTGCAGCTCTTGAAAGATGGCATTCTACAACAAATTTGGGACCCTGTTGAGGCAGAGCATTTCCACCAGCAATGCACTGAGTGGACAATCTTCCATGCTTAATGCTATCCGCTGCATGTCGACAAAGCTCTTCGTTGGAGGTTTTATTTTTTCTTCTTTTTAAAGTGCCATTATATAGCTTAGTATCAATCTCTGGCGTAGCGATCTTTTTTGCTGATCTCTGGTACAATGCACTTTTTCTTTTATAGGGCTCTCCTACGGAACTGATGACCAGTCCCTTAGAGATGCATTTTCCAGCTTTGGTGATGTTGTTGATGGTGAGTCAGGAAAATGAATGAAGCTATTTATGTTTAACTCCCCTTTTCCTTGAAAGAGGTGTTGAACTGTTCACTTTGCCTGAGTGGATGATTTTCTGGGTATCTATGTACTTGTACATAGGGGAACGGCTGACATGTCATGTGATTTGTCTGAACTTATGGTTTCTGATACAAATCTTTGTTTTATCTGTGACTTACTATGCCGATCCTAATGGATACATTAGTAAGCAGGATGATATTAGGTTGATGAAGTATTCAGGTCATATTAGTTGCTCTGCTGCATTCTAGTGCATATCTTTAGGTTGTTCTGCCTGTCATTCTGAATTTATATCATCTCTATCCTTGCTGATGATTCTTAACTTCATTTCAATATGTTTGGTTCTGAAGTGCAACAGCAATGATCTGTTTTATGAATGGTTCAAATGTTTGTCATGCCATTGGCCCGTTTGTTTGTTCTTATTTGATATTGTATTTTTTGCTCCAAGGGCCTCATATTGTGCCCTAAATACTTCTGCAGAAGTATTCCTTGCATCAGTTTTTGTTCTTTAAAGGTGTTAACAGTTGATTTGACAGATTACCTATTGGACCAAGTCCTTTTCAGCAGTGTTCAAGTGTTTAATCA
The DNA here is from genome assembly GCA_034509735.1 of Sesamum alatum. Taxonomy (NCBI): domain Eukaryota; kingdom Viridiplantae; phylum Streptophyta; class Magnoliopsida; order Lamiales; family Pedaliaceae; genus Sesamum; species Sesamum alatum. The sequence continues at coordinate 45,406,578 of JACGWO010000002.1, read as the reverse complement.
ACATGTTTTTCCTTTCTGAGTCGGTTCTGCTTCGTTTCTTTCATGAGACAAGTGATTCTGATATGAGCACATTGCATTTTAATTAAGAGTACTGAGATATTTTACCCAGACTTCAGTTGTAGGGATGTTATCTGATGTTTGAATTTGTAGCTTATATTCAGTTGTTTCATGGTAGGAAGTTTTTGTGACTTTATCATATAGTTTTCCTTGGTTTTCCTGGTGATGGATTTTCATCTTTCTTTTTTACATTTTATGTGTATGTAAAGTGATGTACATCTGGATATATTGGTTTTCCGAATCTTACTCACCTTAGGTATACTCGCTTCCCTGTTGCATGATGCTCAATGGTTTACTGCCCTTTCTTTGCAGCAAGAGTTATTACCGACAGAGACTCAGGAAGGTCAAGAGGATTCGGGTTTGTGAATTTCTCTAGCGATGAATCTGCCAGCTCAGCTCTGTCAGCCATGGATGGACAGGTGAGTTTCAGAAGTATTCTTACTTTCTTGATGTGGCTTCTAACCTTTTAAACTTAATTGTACCTTTCCTGCTCTCATTTAGCAATTGAACGGGAGGAACATCCGAGTAAGTTTTGCCCAGGAGAGAGCACCACGCAGTAGCTTCAACAATTCTGGTGGGTACGGTGGTGGTGGTTATGGTGGTGGGTTCGGCAACAGTGGACAAAATGAAGGCTTTTAAGCCACTCGCAGCTTGTTATATTGTCTATATAGGCATGGCAAGTTTAAATTTAGGCCATTAACTTGGATGATGATTGTCTTTTCTTGCGCTTTTCTTTTCTTGTTAAACCAATAACATTGTGTGGATCTATGGAAAGGTTGCTTTGCTTCAACCAGTATCACATGTCCTGATGCTCTTGCAACTATTCTTTATGCGGCCTAAACATACCATGTCAAGTTTTTGTTTCATACTCTCTTGCAAAATATTAATTCGGATGCTTTGGGGCGTTGGCTCAGAAATTCAATTTCCATCTGTTATCTGAGTGGAAAGGTTCGAAACATAAGAACAAGAGATAAGGGATAACTAAGCTGCTCTCTCTTTAAATTTGATGTAACTATATTCGAATTGTTTGTGATTTGAGAATTTACTTCTAGTGTTTCCAATGTTTGTTTTTGTTTGATAAGTATACCTATTGTAAGTTAAAATTTACGTAATTTGTTGATATCAACAAAAAAAATTTAAATGAAATTTGTATTTAGTTTGAAGTAGTTTATTACTAATATATTACAAGTTAAATAAATTATTTGTAATCATACTACTATAGGAGTAAAATTTTACATGCATTAGCTTGTGATGAGTAAATTATGAAGATAATTTAGTTAGAAAAAAATTATTTAATCTTTAATAAGTTAATTATTCGTTTTTATTTTATTTTTTCTTTCTTATTTAATTAAACAAATGTATATCTATATTAATATAAAAAGAAAAGGCTTTTTACACTCACAAGTGGCGGTTAATGATACCGCCACACCAATTTTTTGTGATGCCAAAAATGACCTTCAACTGGTCAGATAACTAACTTATTCAACTATCTACATTTTACATTAACTGATAAATTAGTCTTTTTCTTTCTTTCTTTCTTTTTATTTTTTAATGTAATGTATTGTTTTATATATTTTACTCTTATTTATAATATATATATATATATTTATATTAAATGTGAAAGATTATTTACGATATGCACGCAGGAACGACGTGTCACCACGGCTAGTATATATATATATATAAACTAAATTATGTACACGAAATCCGCGGTACTCTTTAGAGCACCGTTAGCTTTGTTAATCAACGTTTTGACTCGTTTACTCACCTCTAAGCCCTTTTGGGTCTAGTGGGCCTGGGCTATAGTATCGGCCCACTTTTAAGGACAGTGGATATTATGAAAATGGGCTTCAATGAGGACATGAACTTAAGCTTGGAAACATGAGGTGGAAAATACCAAAAATATTTGTTATGACACATTCAAATATTATGAGACCCAAGGAAATATCTAAATGTGCGGTGGTGGACATGTGATTGGGCCACTAATCATATGTGTATCAATATTTCCCTACAAGAAATTATATCAATAGCAAAAACCTTAGAAAGAAAAGTAATTTCGTTAATAATTAGCAATGAATTTAGTAAGGAATAAGACTCTTAAGTTGTTACAAAAATAACATAAAAACGAAATATTTCTTTACTATAATTAAAAATGACTTTTAATAGTGCAAAACTTTGTAGCAAGCAAATTTGCAAATTACCAAGCAAGTCTTGCTAAATTCATTGTTAACATAAATTACCAATGAATTCTACTATTTTACAAGAAATTCGTGTTGTCGCTAGTAACATTATTTATAATATTTATATATATAAAAATATTCAGATACGTACTTCAAGAATACATATGTATGTTTACAAATATATATATGTTTATACATACATATATATATATGAATATACGTATATGTACTTGAAGAATACATATGTATGTATAAAACTACATGTATATATATGTGTTGTACATACAATAATTTATGGAGGGCAGACACAAGGAAAAATCCAAGTGTAGGGTTGTGTACATGTGGTTGGGCACTCATTGATAAGAGGACTTTGGGAGCTACGGACGAAGTGTCGGTAGAAGAACAAATGTCCCATACAGACACACACACAGAGATAGAGAGAATTTTCTTCCTTCTTTGATATTGATTTGTCCTTTTTTCATTTTGGCTTTTTTCTTTTTGTCATATACATATACCACTAATCTTCGGGCAAGCATGTTTTAGGGTCATGACACTTTATTACGACTTAGGTTGTGAATGATTTGAGTAGAATATATATATATATATATATATTTATCATTTATCTAATTGAGTTCAAATGAATTTTAGTTGGATTAAATATGAATCAAGTTCGCATATATTGTCATGTTTAAGTATATTTTATTATTTTTGCACTAATGAAGTTGAGTTCGAATAAGCAGCTTATCGAACAAAAACTTTTGTTTAAGTTTGACTTGTTAAATTTTAATAAATCGAACTCAAACGAGCTATTTCAATCGAGTATCAAATAATTTGAATAATTTTTCAGCTCTAATCATGCCTCTACGTGTACGGGCCCCATTTTATTTTGTGTAATTATATATTACAATAACATATAATTCTTGAAAAGGGAATATATATATATATATATATATATATATAAATGGTTTCACTTATTTGAGTGGTTGGCAAGTCCTTGTCTTGCTCTTAATTGTATATCCACTTCGTGGGAAACTTAGGTCAAGTTTGTGTTTATCCAATTCAATTTTGTCCATGAAAAATTTGTGATATTATTAAAAAAACATTGAAAGTTAAATAGGGATTTCGATTAATTTACAGATAATTTATATAAAATCGACTCAAATCGATATTAGGCAAATTATCACTAAAAAAAAGAAAAAAGAAAAACAAGATTAACGACAAAAAAATCAAGTGATAATTATGAAATTGTCATTAATTATATATACGTTTAGTAACAAAAAGGTTTACGTTGTCACAATAATAAAGTTTATAGTTTTGTTAGTCAATAATTGTTTTATAAAAATTATTGTTCATAAAAAATAGTGAGAGAGCTTGAGAGAATCACTAAAAGCAATTAATGACACATATATAATGACAATAATATAGTGATATAATTATTTGTTGTCACTATAATTATGCCATTAATTATTTATATATAGTGATAATTTTATACATATTTTTTGTCGCTAGTAATTATAACGTGACATATTCTTTTTCTCGGTTAATAATATATATTTTTAGTGACATTTTAAAATTATAACTTGATATTTTATTACTAATTTTATATTTTCTTGTAATAAATATTGTCACAACCTCAGTCTAATTACACAAATCCTCCATTTATCTCAAAGAATATTACAAGTCTACCACTTAAAGTTGTAATTGCAATTACAGTTATACAACCTATTCAATAGCAAAGTTTTTACACAAATATTCCTAAGGTACATTGCACTAACACCCTCAGAAAATGTACCTGTAATTTTACAAAGAACAATGAATCTTTATATAATTAAGTCTAATATCAAGAGATATTGATATTAGACTTGGAGTGTATTTTGCAATTTTTTTTATTTATTTTTTTGTATCATTGATTCCCTTAAACTATATGACATAACACTTAATACTTTGATATAATAGCTAGCAATAGTCATTAATAATCTCATGAACTCATTCATTTTTATTTATCGAGTTTGAATAGTGGTCCATTAATATCATTCTAGTCCCTTATTCCGTTTTAAGAGGAAATAACACTTTTCGTTCTGTAATTTAAGGTCTTTCCACTTTTGATTCCATTAATTTATGGAATTATCACTTTTGATCCCGTAACTTTTAAAAAGTAACATTTTTGGTCCCATGCCACCTTTCTGTTAAATTTTTTAACGAGAAACACTACATGCTTAGTACGTGGCCATTAAGGTCTTTATACTTTTGGTCCCATATGTTATGGGATTATCACTTTTGATCCTATATGTTATGAAATTTTCACTTTTTGATCCCAAAATTTTCAAAAAATAACACTTTTGGTCTAATGCACTTAACGACCACGTGTCACTTTCCGTTAAATATCTAACGGCAAGTGTTATGGGATCGAAAGTGCTACTTTTTTAAAGTTACAGGACCAAAAGTCACTTCAAGAAAATAAAAAATTAGCGATAAAAAAATCGAGTGATAATTTTAATATTGTCACTAATTATATATATTTAGTGACAAGAATGTTTATTTTGTCACAATAATGAATTTTATGATTTTAATAATTATTATTATTTTGTCAAAATTGTTATTAATGACAAAAAAATGTGCACAAACTTGTCACCATACAATTAGTGACTCATGTATAGTGACAACTGACAACCTAGTGACAACAAATAATTGTTGTCACTATATTGTGTTGTCACTAAATTATCACTATAAATGAGTCACTAATTCTATTTAGTGACAACTTATACACAATTTTTGTCACTAATAATTATATAGTGACAAGATAAAAAAATGTTGTCACTTAATATATATTTTTAGTGACAACTTTAAAATTGTCATTTAATATTTTGTCACTAATATCATATTTTCTTGTAGTGAGTGAGAATCTCGTATCCAATGAGACCAAATATGGAAAGCCCCTAAGTTATGGGATGAAAAATACTATTTCCCCCGTTTTTACTATAAAATGCTATAAAGATTAATTCCTCCTTCAAATATAGTTTAATTTGCAGGAAAATTACAATTTTGATCATATAACTATAGAGGTGGCAATCTTAGTCATATTAAAATTCAAATTTTGAAATTATGCACTACAATTCAAATATTTGTCATACTAAGGACAAAATGTGCCGGAAATGGCATATATGGCAGGTGCACCTCACGTGAATCCCAAATTCCAATTAGATTGTAATTTTTGGCGAGTTTTGTTCTTAACGTGCTATATTTTTTAAGTTGCAGGATGTAATTGTCAAGTTAAATTTCAATAGGACTAAAATTATCATTCCCCTCCAATTAATTACGGGCCCAAAATTACAATTTTTATTTAATTTGCGGATGCTGATCATATCGAGTTCCAATTATTGAGAAACTAGTTTCTTGAGTTGTATATGAATATGATGCCATCATTTTGGGAAACTTATAAAACAATGTTATCTGTACCTGCAGAAAATGAAAGTTCAAATTGACAAAAATTGGAGATTATGTAGTTAGATTAATATTAAGAGTTGTGATATTTATATTTATAAGTGACAAAAATGATGACCAAAGTATTACGAATACCATAGTCGCTTTTGATTAAGTAACGACGAAAGTGGTTATCATAATATTGCATTAGATATCCAAAGATTAGAAAGAATATTATATACTCTGTGTTTTACTTTGATCTTACACTTGAATTAATTTAAATATCAACGGATATTAATTGAGGATCTCCTAGCAAGCCTAATGTTTGCTCGTTTTCTCAGTTCCAGCACTTGTTTAGGATTTGACTACTCTGAAGGTTTCAGTGACCTCGACCTAGATCAAAATGGTAAATAAATTTATCAAAATGTTGTATATATACAAATAAATGATTAGATAGATTAATTTTTGATATTATATAGAGCTACTTAGTGAGGATGAGACTATATGCATCCTTTTACATTATTAATTTTGGTGTGGGGGCTATGTAATAAAGAGTGCTTATGTAGGCGCAATAGCGGCTAATAATGCAGTCCATTAGGTTCTTGTGAGTAAAAACATCTACAATAGTTTAACAACCCAAAGGAATATATAGGATGGCAAGTAACATATATTAAAGTGTGTTTTAGGTACATAAATATTAGATTTTTTTTAAAATATTATAGAAAAAATTTAAAAAAATAGAAAGATTACAAAATAATAATAGAAAATTAAATTGTTTATTTTAATGTAGACATATCTATTATAATTAGATCAAATATTATAAAATAAAATACTTTTTGAGTCACACCAAAAAGGACTATGATATAAGGGTTTCATTGGAAAATTCCAATGACTTATCCTGAGATCTGTGATTTTTAATCAAAAAATCTGAAATTATCCATTTTATCCTTGATTCTTTTTTTAAAAAAAAAATCGTAGAAAAATCAACTGAGGCAAATTACATTATTGTTCTTCTGTGTAAAAAAAGGTAAGAAACCTCTCCCTGCACATTTTAGTCCAAAAAAATTTACAAAATTGTAAAAATTAATAAAAAATAATTCAGTTTGCATAATGACATTTTCGTCAGTGCAGCCGTAAAAATTAACGAAAATATGTTATGATTTGTTAGACGATTACAAATCTCATGAGGGTATTTATAATTTTTTAAAAAATAAAAAATATCTATAATCATGTCAAATCACACAACGAGTCATTATAATTCACTTAAAAAAAGGAAAAAAAAAAAACCCTGTTACATATAATATAAGTGAGTGTAATAAATTGTGGGAAAGAAAGAAATCAAGAATGTGAGATGAGTAGGTTGGTGGGATGAATGTACGCAAAACTATGAGATTTTGATCCTTTCTGCTTATAGTAGTATTGTAGTAACATTAACTTAGTGTCAGCTTTTGAAGTGTCATCATCATTTTTTTGTCAGCTTCTCAGTTTTAGGGATGCCCTAAAACATCATTTTTTTGTCAGCTTCTCAGTTTTAGGGATGCCCAAACATTTATAGCTACATCTCTAAATCCAATACATTCCTATTTCATCTACTTTTTGGCACAAAAAAGAGTTTTTTTTTTTTTTTTTTAAATAATAAGTGATGAATTATTAATTTGAAAATATAATAATTAATTATCATTATAATATTCAATTCACAGTATAATAATATTTTTAAATTTATAAATATTAATGCAACCAACAAAATAATATAAACTTGTGTTTTATAGTACAGTCACAATTTTTTGTTTTGTTTAGCTTCGTTTGTTAGTAATGACTTTTGAAATTGAATTATATTCAAATCATGTTTTGATTAAAAAAAAAAAAGTGGCGTTTTTAGTCCTTTTTTAGCCCTTCCCAATTGTTTTTTTTTTTTTACCTAATTACTCATTATGTATGCTATTTTTTTAGTTCTTCATTAATATTAAGAGTGAGGGTTTTTTTGACATTTAACTACTTTATATATTTGCATAATCAATTATAAAAGTTTTGAATATAGTGTCGTATTCACTTTTTCCTTTAAATTCAATTATTACATAATTAATTTTCTTATAATCAGTTATCCTATAATTTTAATAGTGATAATGTTTAAGTAAAATGTTGTACTAGATACAATTAATGACAAAAATAAAATTGTGCATAAATTATCGCTAAAAACAATTAATGGCACGTGACGATATTTGTCAATATATATGTGTAGTTACTAATTTGTTGGTATAAATATGTCGGTAATTATATTTAATGGCAGCTTAATGCATATTTCTTGATTGTTAAAAATTATATTGTGCCGTAATAAAAAAAATATTGTCCTTTAATATATATATCTATAGGGATAACTTTAAAATTGTCACTTAATATTTCATCACTATTTCTTTTTATTACAGTACACGTGTTAATATGTTGATATTTTTAATTTTAAAATAAAAGAATTGAACTAAACTATTAGAGAAATTGCAATTTCGTTCCTAAAATATAGAGTGGTTTGTAATATTAGTCTCATACTTTTTTAAATAACCAACATCACTCCCATACTTTAGGAAAATGTTGTAAAGTTAGTCCCAACGTAGCAATATTAGTCCACACTTTAGGAAAATATTGCAAAATTAGTTCCATATTTTAGCAAAATATTACAAAATTAGTCCCAAAGTTTGTCCCAAATGTTGCAACGTTAGTCCCAAAAGTTGCAAATTTATTACGATGGGACTAACAACGTCTTCCTAAAGTGTGGGACTAATATTGACTATTACATGAAGTATGAGACTAATATTACAAACCATCATATACTTTGGGGAAAATTATTTTTTAGTCCACTAAGTATGCCCAATATTAATTTTAGTCCGGTAACTATGCTCATTTTTTTCTAAGTCCAGTAACTTGCAAAATTGATGAGATTTAGTCCTCTGGTGGTCGATTTTTAATTTCTTGACCGGAAATATTACATGGCATGCCAACTGGACATACTTTGAGAATTTTTAAGCCTACGTGGCAATTGAAATAAGGTGGATTTTAATTTGAATGCCACCTAATACATGTGGTTGTACAAGTGGTAACTAATACATGTGGTTGTACACGTGTATAAGTTGTCATAAATTAACCAAATAGTTGCCACGTGTGCATCTTTCAGCTAATTTTCAAAATGTCGCTGGAAAAATTGAGTATTCGGACTAAATCTCTTCAATTTTGCATGTTATTGGACTAAAAAAAATAGGCATAGTTACCAAACTAAAATTAAAATCTGACATATTTAGCGGACTAAAAAAATAATTTTCCCAATACTTTGAGAAAAAAATTATAATTTTCTCGAACTATTAGAAACACTATGATATATTATAGTTAAAATAGGACTATTAGTTGATGACATGTGGAATGTCTATGTGAATTGATAAGGGAACAAGTACTCAAAGTTGATTAAACTTAATATGGTACAAGAATGTAGTTGCAAGTACGTGGGGTGCTATAAATTATGATTGAAGTAGGTGTACACTTATTTATCTCAAATTTTATTTTATTTAATATGTATAGTCATATATACTCAAAAAATTAAAAATGTAATATGATTTAAAATAAGAAAAATACAATTTTAATTCTATTCAATTTAAATTTAGACGAGATTAAAACAAAGGATTTGCCCTCTCATGGTTGCGTAACCAATCAAATAACAAATATACAAAGGGTTCCTTTGATATTTAATATAATTATAAATACTCATTGTTGTTTGAAAAATTACCAATGAATTTAACGCATGTCCAACAACTAGCCAATATCGTTAGTTTCTATTAGGTTTTCATCCATTTATATAGTGAATTGTAACCAAACTGCCCTTGTGGATTATGAAGCAATTTTATTTAATTTTTAGAAAATAAAATTTTTAGTGGACTAGAATGGAAAGAAAGAAAATTTCACCTCGTCAACGTTTTTTTAACAAACTTTATTTTTTAAACAAAAAGAATATAAACAGCAAGGGCAAAGTGGATATTTTCAGGTCTCCCTACAAGTATTATATAATTTCATCAAGTATCAGGGTATTGATAATTTTTCAAACAATGAGAGGATATTTATAATTATGTCAAATCTTAAAAGAACTTGTTGTAATTTACCCAATTGAAAATAATTAATTTAGACTTCATCTGAAAATTAATTTCTGTGAACACAAACGTTAATAATAGTAAGTTGGTATTTTAAATTTGTGTTAAATCCAAATTACCTCATATTAAAATCAAAATAGACACAAACATTCATAATTTTCTTTTTTTAAAAAAAAAAAACTAAAACGTATCTCACCATTTTGAAAAAAAAGCATCTAATTTCCCAACATCTTACTGTGTTCAAATATTCAGCTAAAATTCGGTTATGTTTTCTCTTCAATCTCAAAATACTTTATTCTTTAACGTGTTAGAATTAAAAATTAAGTGCTAACTGAATATTTATATCGTCATAGCTAAAAGCAAGGGCAAAATACATATATATATATACCAGGCAAAATATGAAAACTATTTACAAATTGCATAACTGAAAAACACAACAATCCGGACGGGATTAAATGTTTCTTTTTCAAAATCTTAAATTGCATTTTTTTTAATTGTTTTTTATAATTTATAAAAAAATTATACCTATTTCAATCTTTTACAATAAAATAATTTAAAATAAGATAGAGATAGCCATGATGTGAAAATAACTGTTTGCAGACAGTCCCATCCATCCTCAATCATGAAAGGAAGCCATGTTCAGAAAAGTAGAATGAGAGATTCCACACCAATTTTTTTTTCTTTTTAATTACAAGTTTGATCGAATTCGATTAATTCATTTAAATTATATTAATTAAAAAATAATAATTATCATAAAATATTTTTCTTACCAAAATTTATTGAGATCATTTGATTCGATTACCATAATCCACTCACCACAACAACAATTAAGCTTAATTTTTTCAACGAACCATATGATATATGCTGATGATCATTAATAATTATAATAAATTCATATAAAGTATCAGTCTTCGTATAATAAAAAGACAAATCCATTATGCCCCCACCCCTTATATAAAAAAAACAAAAGCAATTATTGCAACCGAATATACACACAGAACACACACTAGAAAACATGGAAATGCCAATAAAAGTGTGTGGAAATTAAATAAAAATACAGTACAAAATGATGGGAAGAAGAATCTTGATGTCTTCATTGCTGTCATATAATAAAATTATACAGTTGTTGATGATACAAAGGTTGATCTGGACCACTCTTTTTTTTTTTTGTACAGATTTCAACCCTTTTTTTTCTTTTTTTTACCCTATTTTCATAGGATAAATTATTACAACTCCAAATTCACATTTTTCTTTTTTTTTTTTTGGTATAAAAATCTATGCCCTATACTACTACAACAACATCATCAATTGGGTCCAAATTCTTAGACAGAGAAAATTTTGGGAAAAAAAAAAAGTGGAAAATTAAAATAAAAATTTAAAAAGAAAAGGAAAAGGAAAATAATTAAACATTACCCCACTCTCTCACCTCCCCATGTGATGATGGAGACCAATGCTTAGTCATCTGTATGCTCATTGGTGCTTGAGTGAAATTCCTTTTTTGCCCTTGATTCTATCCCGTAATAACTGACATACCACTTCACGAATTTCCTCAGCCCAGCGGCTAAGTCCGTGGTGGGTTTGTACCCGAAGTCCCTGTACGCCAGGCTCACGTTAGCGTGGGTGAACGGGACGTCGCCGTTTCTGGGCATCTTGATCACGTGCTTCTTAGCCTTCACGCTCAGCAGGCTCTCTAGGATCCCAACTAGCTTCCCCACCGTGACGGGGGCGGTGTTGCCCAGGTTGTATACCCTCAGCTGCGCCGGTGCTCGCTTCTTTCCGCCGCTGCCGGTGCTCTTCTCCGCTGTGTCTAGTGCGCCAACGCATCCCTTCACGATGTCGTCGATGTAGGTGAAGTCACGCGCCACCTCCTTGTCCTCCTGCGTCACGTAGACGTTTATTCCCTTCCCCTGGAGGATGTCTTTCGTGAAGAAGAAGTAGGCCATGTCGGGCCGGCCCCAGGGCCCGTAGACGGTGAAAAATCTCAGCCCGGTTAGAGACAGCCCATAGATGTGGTTGTAAGTGTGGGCGATCTCTTCGCCGGCCTTCTTTGTGGCGGCGTAGAGGCTGGCCGGCTGATCCGTGCGGTCGATCTCGGAGAAGGGAACTTGGGTGTTCAATCCGTAGACCGAGCTGGATGAAGCCCAGACGATGGCCGGTTGTGGGTCGGCTGATTTAGCCACTTCCAGGAGATTGACGAAGCCGGCCACATTCGAGCTGACATAAGAGAGTGGATTCTGCATGGCGTAGCGCACGCCGGCTTGCGCCGCCAGATGAAGAATATGTGAAAAAGGCACGATGTCGAACAACTTGTTCAGCAATTCCGCATCGTTGATATCTCCTTCAACGACGAAGATTTGGTGCTTGCTCAGAAGATTCTGCCTGGCTCGTTTCAGCGACGGATCGTAGTACGAATTGAAGTTATCAAGACCCAAAACGCCGTCGCCGCGTTTCTTCAAGGCCAGGGAGCAATGCGAACCGACGAAGCCCGCGGCCCCAGTGACGAGAACTGAGAACCCGTTGGGGCGGCGGGGGGTGGCCGAATGGCGGACCTGCTTCTCCCAGGCAGCGCCGCTGCCGTAGAAAGCGGAGGCCAAGAAGTGGTTGGTGGAGTGAATGTGGTGGTTGTCGGCGGAGGAAAGTGGTGGGTAGTTGAGAGTGAAGAAGAAGATCAAGATCAAAGCAACAAGGAGAGTGACGCGGAAGAGGAGCTTAGACGAAGCTTGGAGGAGCTTAGTACTGTTGACGCGGCGGATGTAGCTGTTGTACCGCTCCAGCTTGGTGGTCTTGCTGGTGTCCGGCGGTGACGCGCCGCCCATCACTGTATAGTACTGCATTGCCGGAATCCGTTATTGATCTATGAACAACTCTCGGATGATCTGAAAGTATAATAATTTCAAGATTTTATTGGTTTTTGGTATATATATGATTTTTTTCTTTTGAGGGTTGAGTGTGAGCGGATTTCTTTTGCACACCCTGAAATGTGAAGAGTGTAGATGACTGGGTTATAAAGAGAATTCTCAGAAACAGAGGGGCCCACAATCGTAATTTCACATTATTTTTATAATTTTCTTTATTAAAAAAAAACACCAATCTGCACCGTCACTGCTTTACTTTTTTAATTTTAAAAAGAATATATTAAAAAAAATAATAATGCAATTTTCTTTTGTGCAGAGAAGGCGTTTTACACGGTTACAGATGGAAAGAAGAGAGGTGGGCAATGCCGCTGTGAGGGAGGACATAGGAATGAGTAAATTAGAGATGGGCCCCATGTTTTATTAAATAGAATTAATTACACTTAGATCCCTCTATAAATATAAAATTACAGTTACCCCTCGTGAAGTTTCAAAATTATACTTATATCTTCTTCGAGAATTTATTTACACCTAATTCCTTACATCAGGGTTTGGATGAAAATGTTGACGTTTGCAAAAAAATTACAAATTTTTAATTTTAACTTGCATTTTAATATTTCTATGTAATATTTTATACTTGTGAAAAAGTAAATGTAATGTCAAAATGGTTAAAAATGCAATAAAATATTATTTTTAAATTATAGCCACCATTTATGAATGAAAAAATCAGTTATTTTATTTTATTTTATTTTCTTTACTTTCTATATATAGGGTGATGCGAATACTGTATTGTTGCGTATATTTTTTGAAACAATATATGCGAATTACTTGAATAAGATATTTTTCAAGAAATAGACACAACAATAATATTAACCTCACTCTATATATTGGAAGTAAAAGAACCACTATATGCGACTAGTTTTTTCATTCATCTATGACTATTTTTTATCAAATCTATAATTTAGAAGCAATGTGTTACTACAATTACACCCTTTTAATTTCATATACATATATATATATTACATTTACTCCCTTACAAATATAAAAATATTATAGAAAAATATTGAATAAATGATAAAATTAAAAATTTATGTATTTTTTTCTGACATCAGTATTTTTCATTCAAATCCTAACGAAAAGAGGTCAGATATAAAAATATGAATTTTTAGAAGGGTATAAGCATAATATTAAAACTTTTTAAAAAAATATATATAATTTCATATTTTTAGTAGGCATGTAAGTGTAATTAATTTTATAAAATACTCTTAAATTGCCCCCCTAGCATTTATGGTATGCGAAATGTCTTGCCAGTTGCCAGCTAGAATGCGGTGTGAGTAGAAAATACGAACGGCATGTGATGAGAGAGAGAGAGAGAGAACTGTTTCTCTCTTGTGTTCAGACTTGGACTACTACTGGTTGTTGATTAAGAATCTGTGTCAAAGAGTTTCCGGCCAATGGGGACATCACATTCATTGGATTTTTTGATTTTGTGTGTTTTTCAATGATCATATTCAAAGTTTTTTGAGCTAGTGTGGATTTTATTATTGCAAATTGATAATTTATTTTGTATTGTATTTTATGCATATGCGTTACGTGTATAGAATTTACGTCGTCCTTATATGTAAGTTCTAACATCAATTTGCAATAAAAAATTTGAATTAATTTTGAATCTAAAACGAACGCTGTGATTGAGAGTAATTTAAACCTGCAATCGAATTCAAACGCTATCTTGTAATGTTTGGACTCTTTTTATTAGAGATTGCTTTTGAAATTAAATTTTATGCAAATTAAATTTTGGCAGATGTTATAGTTTGTAATTTTTAATACCTCATAATTTTTTTACCTAATTACTAACTATATCTGTTAAGTATTTTTTTAGTTCTTTTATTAACATTAAGAATGATGTTGGTTTTGAGACTTAATTATAATGCAACCATCATAATTATATTTTAAAATCAATTTTATCATATTTAATTATTCAAACCGACAGGGTAATCTGGCCTGAGTAGACATTTGGAAAGTTCTAGATTCTTAAAGATCAACACTAATAATTACAAAAAGAAATGAAAAAACTATACCTATATATATATATGGGTACTCGACTCTGTAATACTAGAAAAAATTTAATACTTAATTATGATTAATTGTCATGGTTAAAAACAAATAGTTATAGTGAATAGTCATTCACTATGGTCATACAACGGTTATCGGTCGTGGATTTGCGAGTGTGACTAAAATATTTGCCATGATTTTTGACAATGGCAAAAACATTTGCTATGGCTTATAACCATAGCAAAAAGAGTTTTCATGGTGGGTAATTTAATTTTTGTTTTTGCAATAATTTTTATTTAACCGTAGTTAATAATAATTATTTACCATGATTTTAGTCTGTAGCCAATAAATTTGTAACTAATAGTGAATTTTCTTCTAGTATAATTTGTTAAAATTTATTTATTTACCGTGTGAACTATATATTAAATATAAATATAGAATTAAATGTAATTAAATTTAATGTTAGGAAAGCTTTCTCGTGAATCTTGTACACCTTTTATCATTGTTTTTTAAGAATAAAGTATAATCTAGATGTTGCAAGTATCATTCTTCATGTACTAATGAATACTTGTAGGGCATAATTAAACTTAGGAAGTTGGCAAAAGGCTATCCAATTATGAAATTAGTATAATTTGTTACCAATTTCAATAAGTATCATTATTATTATAATTTGTAATTAAAATTTTCATATGGGAGGAAAAGAAATATTATACGCATATATACATCGACAAGATTAGTTATAGTAATTAATATCTTGAAAATATAAAATAATTTAATTTCGATCGTTAGCTTATTAATCGTCATCAAGTGGGAAAATGTGATCTCGATCTTGATTTTAGGATCTTATCGTCGTATATAACTAATTTAAGATACAAAAATTTTGTCGAAGATCGATCATGACAACTTCGGAGAATTACAATATTCTACTATAATAAAAATAAATAAATTGAGAGAATTATTATTATAATTATTAAATAAAAATAAAGGGGAGAAGGCAATAAATGCAACTAATGACAGTGCCTAGATATGGACGATAGATTCATACAATTTATACGAGTAAAATTCTATAAACTCCTCTTCGTTGAAATGGATCGATCGACTAATATATATATATATATATATATATATATATTATTCATGAATTTGATGTGGAGTATGTCTTATAAAGATCGTATCAAAATCTTTCTATAGTGAAATTGTTATTTTAACACAAGCTTTAAATCCATGTCATTAATTATAGCTCTTTTACGATTCAGTTCCAGTGTATCCTAAACCGTGATATGTATGGATACATCGTGATCTATCCGATCATTTTGAACGTTTGTGATTTATGTAAAATTGTATAATTGAAAGAATTTATAAATAATCGTCCTCCATGCAACATGTGTAATTAACTTTTGCAACCCTAACATATACGACAACATTCACTTAGATTTTCTCTTCCGGCCAACCTGATTTAAGTATTGGAAAGCTTTTAATGGGGCCTTTTTGATGTGGTTATGACGGTCGTGGTTTGTTTTGAAGGCTTTGCAATTGAGAGAATTGAGTCGTATTTTGCTTGTTGAGATTAGCAATTTCCCAAATTCATTCATAAAGACCTTAACTCGATTTTCCCGTACAATAAAATATAATAACAATGATAATAATAAAAAAAAAAAAGGGTTTTTTACAGATTGATGGAGGTGTTAACTGGGGAAAGAAGAGAGTAAATAGAGGGATTTTCACATGGGCTCATCGTCAAAATCTTGATCGTGTTGATTAAATGGTCAACAGGGTTTTCAAACTCATCAAATATTCCTTATAATTAATTATTTCTTCTATCTATGTATCTAATAATAATTTTAATATTAATAATATTTATTATCTATACAATTGTAAAAGAGAAATCGGTATAAAAATCGATTTTTAAATATCCAAATCTACCCTTTAATTCGTTCCATCCCTTCAATAAAATTTTATCATAATAGTAATTTTAATGTTTTTAATAAATTTATTAAAATACTTCTCAAAGTTGCAAACATCGCAACTTTTGATACATTCACTACAAAAAATATGACATTTAACCATGGCTAATTGCCATGGTTAATACTGAATAACCGTAGCGAATAGTCATTGACCACGGCCATGCAACGGTTGTTGGTTGTGGTTTTTGCAATGGTGGCTAAAACATTTTCCATGGCGAATATTTTTACCACGGCTAAAAGTCGTGGCAAATAAAATTTTTATGGTGGAAAAGCTAATTTTTTCATCGATTTTTATTTAACCGTAGTTAATAATAATTATTTACCACGATTTTAGCCATAATCATTTAAAATGTAGTCAATATTAATTTTTTTTCTAGTGAATTATAATAAGGTTTGAATATTTTTGTAAAAACATCGAGTATAATATTTACTACTGCTAGTTTAGATTAAATGGTCATTGACATTTTCTCAATCACCGACAAACTGTTCATATACATATATATATATATTTCGATTATATTAATTTAAAGTAATAGAACAGCGTAGCAGAATTTGGAGCAGATCCTATATATTATTAATTAAAAAGTCATAATTTTCCTCGGGAAGAAGTTGGCTGCCACCTCAATATAAAATTGCCTCTCATTATGCTCTGAATCATATTACTACATTCCCCAAGTTTCTAAGAAGCTTGTGTGTGTATATATATATATATATATATGATAATTACATCAACACTATCTGAATTTATGTCTAATTATACAAAATAATTTTTGTTTTAGATGCATCTTTGTAAATTGTAATTGTAATTTCAATACCCACTCGGTGGCAAAACTTACACCAACGCCTCCGGAGGTAAATTACATCGACACTCATCAAGGGTGTATTTGTAATTCCATAAAGTGCTGGGAGTGTTTGTGTAGGATTTAATGCATTTTTAGTTCCGTAATTCAGGACTTTTGATGTTTTTGTCCTTTAATTTTTTAGGGTGGTATTTTAGTCCTGCATCTTTTTTATTTTTGCAATTTCAGTTCTTTTGTTTGTCGGAGTTCACCTCCACCGATGAGAAGGGCGAACTCCGGCAAAAAGAAGGATTGAAATTGCAAAAACTAAAAACATGAAGGACCAAAATGCTACCCGAGAAAGTTAAAGGACAAAAATGCTGACAGAAATGAGTTAATAGGAACAAAAGCCCCAATTTAAAATGTCACGTGAGAGGCACATGCATTTTGTTGGTGAGAATGGTGAATTCCGGCGAAAAAAAAACTAAAATCACGAAAATTTAAAAGAAATAGGACCAAAATGCTACTTTAGGAAGTTAAATGACGAAAACACCAAATGGCCTAAGTTACAAGACAAAAATACATTTGAGCCGTGTTTGTGTAACTAAATCTGATTTTAGGTGTATTTGTAATTTTATAAAGTTTGGGAAGTGTTTGTGTAATTAGACCTAATTTCAAGGAGTGTATTTGTAAATTTTGTAAAGCTTGGAGAGTGTTTTGTGTAATTAGACTCAATCTCAGAGATGAAAATTTATAATTTTGTAAAGTGTAGGGACTATTTGGTCATTAGACATAATCTCATGGAGTGTAAATTTAATTTAGTCTTTTATATATACTAGAAAATAATAAATTATTTCCTAAATTATAAGTGACCACAACTTAAAATTATGGTAAATCAATATTATTTACCATTATCAAACAAAACTAAAGCAAAATTTAAGTTTTGATTATGATTAATTAATATTTGCTAAGATTTTAGTTATGATTAAAACATTTGTCAAAACTTTTAGATATGACTAAAGTTGTGGTCTCATTTGAGAAACAACAGTTAACAATAATTGCTAAATCATGGTTAATTAATAATCGAAATGAAAGTTACTAATTCGACTATATACGACAATTGACTATGACAAAAAGTCATTTTCATCTACTGAAAGTATGGGCACTATGAGTACGTCTGGTGGCGAAGTCAGAAACTTGGTTAACCCCAATCGAAATTTTATTAATTAGTTTGATAAATGAAAATATTAAATTCATGAAAAAATATATCACTATAATAATCGTTTGAAATTAAATACATATAATGATATAAGTACGATTAATTCTTATAACTTTTACTCCGATAATAATGGATGGGTTGAAACTTACAAGTAACAAATTTCTCAATCTCTTAATAACAAATTTATCCATTTATTGAAAATTAAAACTTACATTAATATAATCATAAATTTCAAAAAAAAAAAAAACATTCATAATCAATTTTTATATCTAAGCTTATTTAGATATTTAAATAAAAAGTTACCAAAATAAAATAATGAACAACTAATTTAAAATGTTTAATAATTTGATTAATTCGCACGTTCTTTCGGGCGCTCTCTCTACAAGGACCAAACAAATAATTTGAAAAAATTGAAATTTATTTTATCGAATAAATAGAAATGAATTACAAAACTGTCAAAAGAAACAAGTTGGTCGAAAATCGAAATAACGTAAGTTGAAAATCAATAAAATAAAACATAAATGCTAGAGAAATTTTGGGAAGAATTATAACTTGGTGCTGAGAAATTTACAAGATGGAACATTTTTTTCTTCTTGGGTTAAGTGTAACCGTGTAGTTCTAACTAGTGGAGAGAGACAAAAAACGAGAACCTTGAAGAAGTTATTTTTTAAATAAATTAAAATGAATTTTAATGGGCAAGACAAATTTAGACCTAAGACTTATAGACTAATAGCCCTAGGCCGATGCCAAGCCCTGTGGGCCGCTAAGGCTCGACAGGCCTACCTTTGCCCTGAGTACGTTTCAAGGAATTAGCAATTGATGCAAACTCGATGCATGCGTACATAAACTATAATTATAAAATATAACAAAAAACTAAAAGCATCATACTGTTGAAGGGGTTGATGATGCAAATTAATTTTTAAAAAATAGGTAAATTTTAATGATAATTTTATAGAGAATAATACGCTCTAATTAAATGATTGTTCCATGATCTTGACAAGGTTTATAATTTTTGATTAGAGGAAAATAAATACAATTGCCGACGACTTTAATTAGCTAATTAACTTGGACTTTTCTCAAATATAATTATGGAACTCGCCCTATCTTTTCCACGAATACAAAAACTTCATTACTACGTAAATAAATACAAATTAATTATTTATTATAAAAAAAAAAAGGCAAAAGCAAAAGATAGTCCTTTTTTTTAAAATCTTGAAAAAGATAAGTGGAAATTAATCCAATTTATAATTTGCAATCATAATCTACAACTCATACACCTAGTTGAAAATACCATTTAAT
Source organism: Sesamum alatum (assembly GCA_034509735.1). Taxonomy (NCBI): domain Eukaryota; kingdom Viridiplantae; phylum Streptophyta; class Magnoliopsida; order Lamiales; family Pedaliaceae; genus Sesamum; species Sesamum alatum. The sequence goes on along the minus strand of JACGWO010000002.1, from coordinate 45,386,632 downwards.
CACATCTACAAGTTGTTACAAAAAATGATTTATAATAACGAATCAAAACACTATTGGTCTAAAATAGAAAATCCCGGTTTTTGATTTTAACGGCTCTCATGTTAAGTGAAAGATTTTTTATCACACTATGACGACAATATTCTGGTGGCACATCAACACGTGATTAGTATGCATCAAAATTTAAACAATAATTTAATTTAATTATATTTTTTAAAATATATACGTTAATCATACATTGGGTGTAATATCGATAAAATAATTTCAAAGTGTGATAAAAGATTGTGATGGATATTTAAGTATTCATGTAAGACAATGAAATAATCATTGGAAAAAGTACATTCGTACGTAGAAAAATAAGGAAGAGAAACTTATCTACTTTATTTATTTATATTTATATATAGGTGGATAAAAAAGGGTGACGAAATTTCTTGGATATTTGTGGACGTTGATTAAGACAGGACGACATGGATTGAGTTTCTTGCAAGAGTTACTTCATTGATTCCCTACTACGTATGTGCATGGTGATGGTGGTAATAAAAAGGCTTAAAGCCCAAAAAACCATTTATCATGAATTTACATACATTAAATATTCATTTATCATGCTAGCATAAGTTCGTGCCATTAATAATAATAATAATAATAATAAAGATAAATTACAAGGGAAAATAGCACTTTCGGTCCCGTAAATTAGTCATGTTTTACTTTTAGTACCATTCATTACGAGAGTAGCACTTTTAGTCTCGTAACTTATGAAAATTAACACTTGTGGTTCATAACCATATTTTCGTCTATATAATTTAGTGAAGTTGCCACTTTTTCGTTAATTTTTTTGTGTTGGAAGAAAATTTACCGTTATTTCTTGCTTGGTGATATTATTGAAGGATAATATAACTAATATTGTGAGAAAAAAATCAAAGTTTGAAGAAAATTAGCAAAAAAAAGGATTTTTTTTTTCTCCTCACCCACAAAAATTCAGTCTTATCCCTCCAATTCAATGTAACATTAATGTTTTAGATTTTTTTTTATTTTTTATATTAACTAATAATTATTCCTATATCATATAAAAATATAAATTAATTTGCTAAGATAAATTAAAATAATATTTTTTGTACAATCATGCAAGGTTATTTACTGTGTATGAATGAACAATTATGTTACTTGGTGGGAGCATTATTGAGTTAAACACTCAATTTTCTATTAGCTTCAATATTTTAATAATATATATACTAAATGCCTACGAAAAAATTAAATATAAAATATACTACTTGAAATAAATTTTATTATTCTTTAAGGAAAAATATTTTTTATTGACAAAAGACAAACACAATAATAAGCAAAAATATTATATTTTAACAAATGGGGATAAAATAGTCTTTAATTAATAAAGCTTATTTTATAAGTTTTTTTTTTCCTCAAACACTACTCAATTTAATTTTTATCTATTTTTCACTCCAATTTTTATGGGTGAGGAGAGAAAAATACTTTCTTTTGCCCTAATTTCCTTCGAACTTTGATTTTTTCTCACAATATTAGTTATATTATCCTCCAATAATATCACAATGCAATAAATGGCGGCAAATTTCCCTCCAACACAAAAAATTAATGAAAAAGTGGCAATTCCGTCAAATTATAGACCGGAAGTATGGATGTGGACCAAAAGTGTTAATTTTCGTAAGTTGCGGGACTAAAAGTGCTACTCCCATAATGGCTGATACCAAAAGTGAAACAGACCTAACTTATGGAACGAAAAAGTGTTATTTCCCCTAAATTACAACTATCTCTTATGAGATTTAGTATAATTACACACTTTATTAATTGTTTGAAAAATTACAAATACCTCTTCTCAAATGGACAATAATTGTACTGTAGCCCCTAGATGGTTATAAAATAAAAAGATTTTAGAAAATTTTAAAAAATATAAAATTATAACTTATATTCCAAAAGGACATTTTGGGCAGTTCACCAGAAAAATTGGATGAAAATCTAAGGGAAGCTAACGGAATAGACTCCTTATTAGACGGACGTTAAGTATTTGTAGTTTTTAAAACAACAAGGAGATATCTGTAATTATATCAAATTTCATAAAAAAATTATTGTAATTTACCCTAAAAATTGATAAGTTCGTGCTATGCACCGCATAATTAAATAAATTATATTACTTATTATAATGGTGGAGCCAAAGCTATGAAAATTAAGAGATAATTGACGAACATGTTTCTAACCTTTAGAGGACTCAATGTAAAAAAAATTGTAATCTATTTTTGAGTGAACCCTTGTAATGGAGTTAGTAACTTAGTAGGTATTTAAAAATAAAAGAATACTGAGGTAGGTTAATAGACCTGAAAATGGGCTAAATATCAAACTAACTCAAAATTTTAAATTCGACCCAAATATATCGTAACATATTAGAAATAACAAGGTAAATAAATGAAAAAATTATGGAAAATATGAAAATTAAACAAGTTTGTTGAAAAATGGTAACATTCAAAGAAACGTCTGAATAATGGTTGAAATAATTGAATTTTGCAGCGAATGGTGACCCCTCACAAAAATAATTGTAATTGCGACTCGCCGTTTAAAGTTTTGTTGTCAAAATTAAATGTAGTTGCGAGTGGCTTAGATTGACCCACTCACACGAGTCATCACTCTAGCGCTCGATAGCGAGCAGGATGAGACTTAGAAAGATTATTTCACACAAGTGAGTCCTGTGAACGATCACCTTCGCACTCTAGAAGTGATTAAGGTTAATTTATAATCAAAAGTCGCTTTATGTAAAGAGCATGGATGAGATCATTTGTGATCGATTATAAAGTATATCCAAACTTCATAAAGGCATGTTTACAGTTGAACGTGCAAACTGCTAGATGACATTGAGAGGGTGATGTCTGGTGGTACGAAAGTCAGGCACTTGGATAGTGATTGAACTTTGGTTCATATGATGTTAAGAGCAATGGCATACCCAAATTGAGTGGGAGCTCCATCATAGCATGTATTCATACTAAATGTGCTTTAAGATGGACTACTATGGGAAATGACTAAATGGGTCCCTACTCCGTCACTGTGTGAACCCATATAATCTCTTGTACCATTTGGGACTCTGGACCATATCATGAGGCGTATGTTTGATGATGCTACTTTAGCATGTTATCCCATGGCCACGAGTTATTTAGTATGTCCGTGCATGTTTAGGAAATGGTTCAAGACTAAACTGATTTATGTGAAAGGCTGATGAAGAACTAAGTTGGTGATGCACTTATGTTCTATTATTCATAGCCTAAGCGATTAAGTTGGATAATGTTTGACTATTCATGAAAATAGAAACATGTTTTAGAGGTTCAAGCATGCTTTATCTATTTATTGAGGAATATAGAGATACTTGATCTAGTACAACCATAAGGTCTAGGGTACATAGCGAGTTTTGAGTTAAAGGATAATATTAGTTTGGTGATGACTTAATATAACTCTCTTCATATTATCTTTGTCGCTTGGTTACGCGCCTTATTCCCTATATGAAAGAGGAGATGGGAGATGAGAAATTTTGAGTTGGAGAGGTCATGTCAAATATGTATGAGTGGGAGGTATTGGATACATCCATAATTGATAGAGTTTTGCAGTCTCCCGAATTTGTGGTTGGAGACTCCTCTTGATACTGCGTTTGATATTGGATATACATCCATATCTGATAGAGTTCAGCAGTCTCCAAAATTTGTGATTGGGAAGACTCCTCTTGATATAGTGTTTGAAGTCTCACAAACTTGTATGGGATAAGGACTCCTCTTGTGACAAGCATTGATGAACACCTATAAATAGGGATTTTCCTGGGATCCAAGAGTGTGTTATTATTCCATGTACATTCCCATGAAATATCACTCTCCCAAATATTCTTTCTCTATCCTCTCTTGGAGTATCACCACAGTCTCATAGAGTTTAAGACGTGTGAAATTAGGTAGACAGTTCTGATAGCAATCCATTTGAAACGAGAAGACGGTGCTCATAAAAAGGTTGGGAGATGTGCTTGTAGATCCACGAGATCGTTCCGAAGCTTGGAAGCTTGTCAGAAAGGTCTAGGATTCATCGGATCGTTTCTCTGCAACGACTAAGGCATATAGCAAACCATGCTTAAGAGTTGTCATACCAAACTAGTGAGGTAACCAACGGAACCTTTTATGTGGCAATGTGCATGATTGCCTATTAAATTTCCCATTAATTATATATACATCAAGATAATTATATAGATATATTTTTCTATTAAAATTTACATAAAAATACAATTTTAAATTTAGATCATTGATTTGAATTAAGCGAGATCTAGGCCATTGATTTACTAATTCAATTTGGACCTTAGATTAAATCAGATCCACCGGCTCTTAAATAATGTTATAAATGTAATTTTATAATTGAAATTTTTTTTAATAAATAAAGAAAAAACGCGTGAACTACACAAAACGCATGAGGGGGTAAATTGTTATTTTGAAAAAGGTAGGGAGGTAAATTAAGGGGGGGGGGGAGTTTATAGGAGGATAATTTGCTCATTTACTATATCACATAGGGATAAATTGCATTAACCTCAATTTTAATATTATCACTAATTATATATATTATGTAAAAAAAGATTTATTTTGTCATAAAAATTTATAGTCTTATTGATCATAATTATTTTGTCAAAATTATCATTAGTAAAAATTAAAGACAAAATATTGTCACTAAAATAATTAGTGACTATATATCGGGATAATCGAGTGACAATAATTATTTAATCGAGTGACAATAATTATTTATTGTCACTATATATATGTAACTAGTTATCTATAGTTACAACTTTATGTCACTAATACGTATATTGTAAACAAACTAAAATTATTGTCATTTAATATATATTTCAAGGACAAACTTTAAAATTATTGCCTGATATTTTTATCACTGATATTATATTTTCTTTTAGTGAGCCAAAATCCTAAAACTCGGAAGAAAAAAAATACAGCGTATTATTTAAGAGAAAATTCTACTTATCTCGAACACCATAATTTATTAAATGCAAATCATACTTCTACCCAAAAATTAAAAAAATATATATATTTAGAAAACATAACAAAAATAAATAAATAGATCATGAGTTCCTAGCTAGGAAAATTGCAAAATATATATGGATGAAATGTTAAAATATCACATGTAAATGAAGTCATATGGGACCCTAAATCATATAAAAGTCATGTTATAATATTACATCATATAAATAGATAGATAGAGAGAGGACGCCAAAGACAAAAGGCAGAATAAAGGAAGCTTCCCTTCCCCTTTACATGCATAGTTTGTAAATGTTTTCACATGGGGAGAGGGAGAAATGCACCTTTCCATTTAATTCTTGCTTTATGTCACCATTTCAATATAAACATAAATTTAAATATATATATATATATATGGAATTAAGTGTTGTCCTTTTTTCTTTTACCTATATATGTGCTTGACAACAAGATGGGTAGATAAGAACCCTAAAATTAATTATTTTATACTAATTTAGATCTCAAAATGTTGATCTATTAGTTAAGTTAATTGGTTAATTAGTTGACCATATCCCTACTTAATTTATAAGTCCATCTATAAAGGGGTGCTTATGATCAGGTTAAATATCATCATGTATATATATTAGTGGTCGTGGCACACTTGATATGTGTGTAAAATAGAACATAAATTCTCTTAATACTTATATAGTTGTATAATATTAATCAAATACCATAAATGTATTTTTGTTATATATGAGACATTGAATAAGTAGACGTTAATTAGAGGATTAAATGTATTTTTGGTTGTGTAACTTAAGTCATTTGGCGTTTTTGTCATTTAACTTTCTAAGGTAGTCTTTTAATTTGGTTCTGCATCTCTGTGCGGAAAAAGGGACTGAAATCACGAAAAATAAAAAGATGTTGAAGCAAAAAGCTACCCTAGAAAGTTAAAGGATAAAAATGCTGGCGAAAAAATGAGCCAGTAGGAACAACAATCCCAATTTTAAAAATCATGTGAGATGCACATGCATTTTTTCGACGATAAGAGTAAACTCTGACAGAAAAAAGGAATGAAATCGTGAAATTAAAAAGATGTAAGACCAAAATGTTACTCTAAAAAGTTAAAGACTGACAACACCAAATGACCTAATTTATAGGATCAGAAATACATTTAAACCTTAATTAAATAACACTCAAGAAAGAAGATTTCTTTTGGCCAAAAGATATTAAGTTAACTATTTCACGATTATAGTTAATAATTCATTAGAGATATTCCATTATGGAGCAAAAATTCCCTCTTTCCTCTTACATGTGCCAGGCACGCGTATATTTTATCTCTGTTGTTGTGAACTAACAAGTATGTGTTAAGCACATGCGCGTTTCATCACTTTCTAAACGAAACATTAAAAGAGGACTAAAACTGTATAATTTTTTGAATATTGAGAACTAAATATGTTGAATCCGTAAAGTTCGTAAGTATATACGAAAAACCCTTTATCAAGTACGAATAAAACTATAATTTTGCCTCTTCTTTTAGTACACTATTTCAAGAATTGTTCTTCAACTTTACTACTCATACTTAGGTGTATCGATGAAATTAATCTAATATATATATATATATGTAATCAATGTCTTTTCATAATTAACTATAATGAAAAGAACCCCACAATTTTTGATAAATTTTCACTATGTCCTGACATAAAAACTTAGTGTACATTTCTAGGTACCATATGTTGTCCCCTTCCTATCCAAATGAATTTCCATTAAAAGATGTGTCTATTCTTATGATTGAAGTTACTTCAATTTTTAATGTACTTGTCTGAGAGTGTGGAGATTTTGGTTGCAAAAATTAACTAGGACTTTTGTGGGCTCATATGTCTGCTGTGGATAATATTGACACATGAAGTATTTCTTGGTATGAAATTAATTTTACAATAGAGCAAAATAAAATGTTATTTAATAAATTAAATGTATATTATTGTCAGGTTGAGGACATACGATTACGAATTTTAAGAGGGTGTTTGGCTGAGCTTATGAAATCCAAAAAAGGCACTCATAATGTGATAGTATTCATTTTTTCCCTTCATATAATTGACAGTACACAGTACTCCTTCCCAAAGCAAAATTATCTATTTATAGAATTTTAAAATATAATAGTTTGATGATTTTTTTCATCGTTATTACAGAATGAAAAGCTATTATGATTAACACTTTCATATCTTATAAAGTGTGAGATCATATTTATCCATACATTTTAAGAGCTTATTTTTTAATAAAATTCTACATTTTAAGTTCTCAAAACACGGTATAAGACGTAAGATATTTCAATAAGCTTAGGCAAACACCCTCTAAGTTGGTTGATAATTTATACCTAATTTTATTGTATTTATTTATCAACGATACCGCCACACATCCCACATAAATTACAGACTAGAAATTTGAGTGACTTATAAATTACAAGATTTTCTTACCTTTATCATGAAATCAGAACGAACAATACCTTATATAACATAGTACCAATTGCATCACATCAATTAGTCGAACTTGTAACACCACATATCTTATAAGACTAATATTTTTTTTCCCTGAAATTCATCCTCTAGAACTTTGCCACTTAATAGTGACGTAGTTATCGCGTGGCACATTCCAAAAAAAAAACTAAAGGATAAAATTATTCAAAAGAACAAGTTGTGGGTGATTTTTTAATCATGGCCCATGGGAAGGGACCTAATTTACGAGGACATCCTCAAAAATGTATTTCAGAAAATAAATTATGAACATGCAAAATAAAATGTTTAAAATAATGTATATATACTTGACCTATTAATACACCAAATTTACCTACCTCATAATAAAAACATAAAACAAATTAAAATATAAATAATATATATATATAAGTGCACATGTACATGTTATATATATGTAAACTTTTTAGGGTAGGATAAGATCCAAAATGTTTGGCCCCACATCTTTAGGGCATATGTCCGTGTGGAGCCACATACTTTGACTTAATGTTTTCTCATCAATCAATTCCTAAAATTACAAAGAACCCCAAAATAAAATTCAAAAAATAAATAAATAAATAAATAAATATTTTATAGTTTTGAATACCTAGAAGAGTAGCTTGAAATTAGAAAATATTATAATGGAAGTCTCGAATTAATCCCAAAAAAAAAATCCTTTTCAGTGGTCGATCTGGTTAAACAATCACATCGTTTAAATGTTTAAATTATTAAAGAGGATAATCATTTAAAATATATGTTAATATGTCCTTCTCACATGCAAATCCTGCATGTAAATATTTATTTTATAAATGAATAGTAGTTAGGTTCAAATATAGAACATCTTGTTTGATCCGACTCTAACATCGAGTTAAACAATTATATCATCTAAAAATTTAAATTATTAAATAAATATTTTTTTAATATTAATATCTTAACATATATTGTAAGAGATGCCGAGATGACTACGTGAATTAAAGTAATGCTTCTAAATGTGAAACAATGAACTTTTGAATAATTGATTGAAAGGTATTGGTTTATCATATTTAATCACATAAATTGATTACATTTAGGACACGTATCAAAACCTTTTTGAATATATGGTCAAGATCAATTTTGCAGTTCGAGTACAGTGAAATTCATTTTTTATAGGTCGGATTTGAAAATACGTAAGAACGAATATCGTGTCACTTCAGCATAATGTAAATTTCACTATCGATATATATAACATAATTCACAGTAATTATATTTGCAAATTCGACTAATATGATGACAAAATATCAAAATGAGATAGCATACATGCAAATATAATTTAGTTGAAGTATATAATTTATCTATATTTTCTTTTCTACTCTATTATAAGGACATAATAATAAATATTTAATGAAATTTTATTCAAGTAGTTAAGATCGATATTTTAAAACTCTACCAATAATCGATTTGAGTCAATTCCAACTAAATATTATATTTAAAAGACTCAAATTTGTTACCCATATTTATTTTTCTTTTGATATTAAAATGAGACTATATATACTTCCTAAAATTATAAATTTTCATCCAAAACCAGTATTTCAAATCTTAATAAATCTTTGAGGATAATTAAAAATAATAATTTTTCCACTTGAAAAAAGTAGAATTTTTTTTTTTTTTTTAAAAAAAAGAATAATCCGCGAGCTGTGAGAAGCGCCGTTTTCAGTGAGAAAAAGACGTGAGAGGTGACAGCCAAAATTGTCTCCGTCAGGCGCGTACAGACACGCGCCAAAATGTCGGCAGCCCCGCAGTCTCTATCCAAATCTCTCCCTCCCAGCCATCCTGCTGCAATTTCAGCATTCATTTGGGGGTAGAAACGTCTTTTCACTATCCCGACGCTTATCCAGCGCGGCTTTCACAAGTCGGCCGCCGACACACTCTCAGTCCCCTTACGAACTAAAGGGCTGTTTGTTAGAACTATCTTACCGTGCTTATCACACTTTCATTATTAATAAGATGGAAAAAAAATATATTTTTAATTTATAATTTCTACATTTGGATTAATTTTATCTACATTAAAAATTATAACATTCTTTTTTTTCAAAATTTTAATTTATAGTAAATATTGCAAATATTTTGAAATTTATTTTAAAGACTATGAATTTCAACAACTAAAATAATTGAGCAAGTGTGGTTAATTAGTATTTGCTGTGATTTTTAATTCATGATAAAATGTCATATTTATTTTCATACAATGAGTATTATAGTGTACGATTGTGTCCTTGATAAATTAATTTCGACTATTTTTCATATGTACTTTCGAATAATTTAAAATGAAGTACATTATTAATTATAAACAAAAAAAGAAGTACATTATCCATAGCCTACTTCCGTGAGGAAGTTGTTAGGAAATGAATATGGATGGAACATTCTGTACATATATATTAAAATGAAATGATTGATTTTGAATTATTAATTCAATTTTTAAGTAAATAAGCAAATTGAGTTGAATTTTTCTGACCCTGCATGTTATTGTTTCTTTAATTTATTAATATAAGGGTTTTTTATTTTATGTTTTATAATCATAAAATTAAAAAATAATTTGGGTTGCGAAGGATTTAGGAGCTTAACGTTTCAAAAAATTATAATAATAAAAAATAAATCATTTAATAAAAGATTCTTGAGTTTGAATTCCACCTACGTGTAGATGTTTTTCTATTATTAGAGTAATTTGTAGTTTATTATCTTACAATATATACTTTAATACAAAATTATTGATGTACTTGTTCAATTTTTAATATTTTAATATAACTGATATAAATTATCACTTCTATTTTTTTCTTAAATAAAAGAGCTAATTTATTCACTGTTATAGTGGATTTCAAATTGTCAAAACATTAAAGACTATGAAAATATCCCAACAAACTAAATAAATGTCAATCATTGTTTTCACCATGTTGCAAACTTGTAAAATCTTTCTCTATTCAATGAACTAGGGATGCTACCTACAATGTGCTAAATATATATTTTGTCACCTTTCAAGATATCTAAAATTATTTAATAGTTATATATAGTCATTATATTAAGATATCAAATTAATAATTTAATATACTATTTTAGCAACTATATCATAAATAATGAATTAAATTCACATTAAATGAGATAAATATCCATATGTACATCTCATAAAATCAAAAGTTTATCTAAAGATCGATGAGGTTGAAAATCAGAATGTTGTGCCACAAATACATCGATGTTTATAATGATATTATGTTACAGCACTCGGATATAATTTAAAAACGCCCACTATATGTGGGAGTTGTGGAATTTTGTATTTGCAACCCTCAAGTAATTTAAAAATAATTTACTTGCTATTTTTTTAGGGTAAATTACATTGACACTTCTAAGGTTAGACTTAAATACACAACATCCCCCGTCTTTTGCTAAATTATAGCTATACCCCCTGAGGGGTGTTAGTATAATATTTTTCAGGGGGTGTTTGTGTAAGATTTATTTTTTTAATAGGGGGCGTAGTTTTACAATTATAACCTCAGGGCTGTAGCCATAATTTCACAAAAGGCAGAGGGTATTTGTGTTTTTTGACCTAATCTTGGGAGTGTTAATATAATTTACCCATTTTTTATTGTAATTTATTAGTTATTGATAAATGTATGAATTAATTATTTATAGAAATATTGTTCAAAAGAGGGTGAAGAGTTTGTTGGTGATATATATAATTTCTTATAAGTAGATAATGATATTAGACAGGAATAGACATATTGGAGCTGGCCCCCTTAAAATATTTCAAGATTTAAAATCTAACTTACTAATGATATATGGGGATCATGCAAAATATTAATATTTTTATAAATTTTATAATATAATTTTCCTCTAAAACTGATCTCTTTAGAAAAGTTGGGTTTACTCATTGCTTCACAAGCACTACAAAAACTTTTGTAATGTTTGGCTAACTTTTGTTTTTGTATTAATGGAATAAAGTTGATCTTGATTTCATAATTGTAGGTGTGAAATCATTTCTTGTTTTCCCATTTCAATTGGTTCAGTAATAACAAGGTGAAATTTTATATCAAGTGTAGTTTATCTTAGGGTAATCTTAGGGTAAATTATATCGACACATCTCAAGTTAGGTTTAATTATAGAAACATTGTTTGTTCTTTATAAAGTTACAAATACATCCTCTGAGGGGGTGTCGATGTAATTTACCTCAAGAGTTTGTATAATTTTTTACCTTTGAAGGATCTATTTGTAAATTAGGTCAAACCTCATGAAGTGTTAATGTAATATACCCTTATTTTCATCCAATCAATTAATTTAAACTTTTTATGAGATTTATATCTCGGGACTATCTCTTAATATGTAATATTCTTTAAGTTTGAGGGTTAGAGTAACTACGCTCAAGTGTGTTTGTTCTTACACAAAAACAATAATCTCTTTAAAAAATTTTAATAGTAATATTCTATTCATGCACGTTTAAAAGTAATAAAAAAGTATATAAGAAAATATCAGGTCTTGTCACTAACTAAATAAATACAATAAAATTTTAAATTATGCATACGCACAGAATGTGCTAATTTATATCATTTGTAATTCAATTCTTGTGGGAATATATTCAGATAAAAATTAAATATCTTATCTATTATTGGGTGTTCCACACACACTTTCATAAAAAGAGTTAGTACTATTAACAAGAATGGAATTTCTTCTGCACCAAAGTATAATTCAAAGCCCATAGTTCAAATATAGCCAAGTTGGTGTTGATTGGAGATGTCACATTTTCATGTCTATTTGCAAATGGTATCCCATACCCCCCACCCCCACCCCACCTACCCCCCCACCCCCCACCTACCCCCCACCCCCCACCCCCAACCAACCCCCACATGGGCAACCCTTAATCAATCCACAAAATTGAGATGGTTGATTGAAGTGAATGGGACTTTCATTTTGTGCCAAAGGACCCACTCACATGCCAAACCCTTATTACACACTAAACTTTATTTCATCTTTCCAATGTCATATATAAATTTGCCCATACATATAGGGAATTTGGACATTGGGCACATACCCTACATTGAAAGGACCTCCCCTAAGAAATATCATAGTGGTGGAGTTGGGAAGTTGTAATCAATTTATTTAATTTTGTCCAAAAAAAATCAATTTATTTAATGAGAATTTACGTGTGTGTTTGTGTTATTTATCAATACATGTATTATTGTGGTCATATTAAATTATTGCAGATTATAGTCATGTGTATTATTATATGATGAAAATATATAAATCATTCTTTTTCTATTTAATTTTTTTTATATAATTGGTGATACATCTATACTAATAAAACAAAGCATCCTCCACTCACAAACGACGATTTGTAACACCACTACACCAAATTTTTTATTATGTCGATAATATCCATAAATTAATTCTTTTTATTTAATTTTTAATGAAATGTCATGTATTTATTTATATAATTATTATATTTATAATATATTATAAAAATATAAAAAATTATTTAATTATTATATAAATACAAGAACAACACGCCACAACTACACGTACAAAGTATAAGTCAGGTCGTTACCAATGATCACGAGGGATGTGGGTGGTGATTGGGCGCTGCAATTCAACATCAAAATTTGTCGGGGTGGTTGCTTATTTTAGACCACCGACTGGTTAAACACAAAGTCAAAAAAATTCAAGAATCCAATCATAGTATTATAAATAATATCATTGCTACAATTCATTAACTGCTCAGATCAAAGCACATACCCCGCGTCATGTTTGCATGTGTGCGTGTGTTTATTTTTTTTAATTTTTCTTGTTACATCGTTGTTGAATAATGTGTGCAAGAAAACTGCACACATACAGAGATAAGTTCAGATCATCAGCTTTTTCTACGGTAATAACAAGTGAAAATCATCACTAGACAACAGCATTCACTGCAATTTACATAAACTAATAAGGTTTTTTTTTAACAGAAAACAAGGGGTAATGCGGCAAGAAAACATGATCCAGGAATTAAGGACTAAAGAGGCTGATGAAGTGATGATGTTCCACATAACCCATTGCAGAAAACTACGAGAATGGATCTGAATTGATGAAATTATCATTTAAGAAATAGAGAATTTGTAGGAAAAGGAGACAACCTTATTAATGAACAGTGAACTTAGTTATATTGGGAAGTACAGCTCACATGCAACCAGATTGCAAGAGCCCATATTTCGAACACTGTGAACATCCTAGGATCCTTAAAGGCCACAACACTTCTCTTTGAACCAAAGCAAATAAAAATTCAGTAATATCATAAGGTGGGAGAAAATTATTTTATTATTATTATTATTTGATCCGTTATTGAAGTTTCTAGACAGAAAGGTGGGATGAACATAAATGAAGTTTCCAGATCTAAAAGAAGACCAGATTACTTCTGACAGGACCAATGTCCTAAATGAATGCTAAACATCAGCATCTCATTAAATGTGACTTTTCTTTGCTGCTTAGTTTTAAGTCATCTTTTACAAAATAAAGGACATGAATAGCAAGTGGGCATCAAATGAAAAGAAGAAAAAATATATGATTCACAAAGAACAATAATGTTTTAGCAAGAGATTTGACATATTAAAGTTCACAATTTGAGTTAGTAATTGAGCTGTGTTGCAAATCAAGTAGAGTCTATAGCAATTGCACAAGTAAGAATGACAAGAATTCCATACCCAAGATGTGAGCATGGACTTTCCAAGTGTTCAAGCCTGTCTACTGTCGAGCAATCAATTCTGTTACTTAAAAACCTGTAAAGTCTTGTGCTGAAACAGAAGTTCCATTTAAGCAAATGTAATTGGAACAAAAATAAGTTTAATAACTGTGTGGGGGAAAGATGCCGACGTCCATAACACTACAATGTTTCCTACCGGAATGCATATTTTAATTTACGGCAGAAAATGGCATTTAACTATATGATGCTAAACTAAATAAATGTTCAGTAGTGCTACAAGAATCACAAAAGAGCAGGGATTAAATTCTGGGGTGATGAGACTCAAAAGCACATGAGATCTGTACCAATTGGTGCAGATCCAGAGCTAACTGATGCCTTAGCCGGGGCCATGGATAAGAAGGGAGGAAGAACGAACATATTTTTTCCCTCGCAATTGTCCCAACCCTGAGGAAGAAGCTTGCATGTTTTTGTTTCGCTGTTGGTCAGTTGCTTCTTGTGCACCTTCTAATAACAGCTGGATACACGCCACTGATAGCAAGTTGGTCCTATCGCAACTACTAGATGCGGGTTCATGATATCAAGTCATTTAGGTGGGACAACTATTTCCTCACTTCTGTTCTCAGGAGGATCTGGAAGGTTTTTCAGAGCCTGTAATTGGGCAACAACATTGTTTCCTCAGGATACAACTCCAAAATAGAATTTTAAAAGTAAAACAGTGTCGAATGATAGTCTGGGCAACAAAAGAAACTATAACTGTCGTACCTGGTATAGGTACCAAGAGATGTATGCATCAGTTGCGGCATAGTTTAATTGTTCCTGTGACAGAACTTCAACTTCCCAATTTCCAAGTCTGATTTTGTTTGGCTTAGGAAGCTACAAGATTCAAATTTAATGTAGTCAGAATTCATTGTCTATTAGATAGCAGTAAAACCAAATGGAACACCATTCGTTAGTAGCCCAAGTCAGATCTATTAAAACTAGATCAGTGGAGTACCAAATGATTAAGGACTTCCGAGTGATAGACTCAGCAAAGTATCTACAATATGTTGTTCACTGTTGCTGTGTCTGAAAGCAAATACAGTTTACTTCCAAGACCATCAGCTTGGTAGACAAGTACTTAACAAGGAGCCTTGAAATCAAAGCAAAGTCGGAGCACAGAGTGCTTGAATTATCTAATACAGAAAGGATGCACAAAACAAGATGTTCAAACTGTCAGAATGCAGGAGACATCAAGCAACCTACAACCTGTATGTCGTGCACAGCCATGCAGCAGTTCTCATGTGGCAGCCCCTGGCCCTTGGCCTGTGTCTGCCAAGCTATGATGCAAACTGACCATCATACTCTGGCAAGAGGCTCATGTCTGCTGCATCAGCACCAGAATGGATAATGTTAGAATATCTGTTGGGATTTGCACGTATCGTTTCTTATGTGTTTGGATAATTATCTTTGATAGGTCATTACTTATTTGTGTTTATCACTTAATTCCATCTCTACATATTAGAGAGTGGATTCTTCACTAATAACACAACAATTCCTCTTCCAACATGGAATCTAACAGGTTGAGAAGAAAAAAATACATACATATATATATATATAAGTATATCTATAAAAAAAGATATAATTTGTTTATTTATAAATTTAAAAAAAAAAAGAAAAAGAAAAAGAAGAGAGAGAGTGAGAGAGAGAATTGAAATACAGCCCTAGTTGACTCCTGCCAACATACCCGATCATATGGCGTGCGGACTAAACAAAACAATTTATGATCTCAGGCTAAAGAAATCAATTTGTGGTCTCAAACAAAGTGTGCGAGCATGGTTTGATAAGTTCGGTCGCGTTATCAATGACTTTGGCTTTTTCCGATGCCAAGCAGATCATTCAGTCTTTGTACACAATGGGTAATCAGGTATGGTTATTCTGGTAATATATATCGATGATGTTCTGACCTCTAGTAGTAATATCAGAGGTATAGAAGACACTAAAGTAAACTTACAAAGGCACTTCCTCACCAAGGTATTCCTGTGACGGTGCATGGCTTAGCTGCACAACGGGTGGACGTATAGGCATTAGGAGCAGGATGGGGTGTCATTGTTCAATTCTTAACATCATGTGAACTGTTAGAATAGGTGACCAGAAAGCCAATAGGTTTGGCGTTTTGTAACCTATTTGACAACTTGATGTAAGGTAATATTATGTAATGAATAAAATGAATATTCGTTACTATTGGTACCTTCTTTGTTGTGCTCATTTTTCATATGTTAAATGGTGTTTTACATATATCACAACAAAGCCCACAGACCACGATTAACAACTCATGCAGTTGGGCCACGCATTGGATGGTGGTCGTGAAACCAACTGATAAAGAGTTAGGTCTGAAACGTTCCAAGTCGAGGACCTCGAGACAGGGCATCGAGTGTCCTATAGAGACTTGCACCAAGAGTTGTGTGGATGAGTGCCGTGTTTCATCGGCGACAGGCATGGGACGCCTACACGATCTTAGTGGGTTGGTCGATTGGGGTCGAGCCGACTGAACTAACTCGCGGGGATCATCATATGAAAACCTTGGAGGCTTCGTAGGTATGATTGGATTTCCCCGGTTCCAATAGTATGGGAGTAGTCCTCAGACTTGAGGAACCATGGCAGTCACGTACACAGGATGGTTGTATCTTGAATCTGGCGAGAGGTGATCATTCTGTAAGATGATCATTATAAGCCTTGTCCAGTGCAATCAGAATATGTAGCGAAGACGGTGGGTTCCACGAAAAGGATCCGTCCGTTGTTAGTATGTGACAGAGGTATCTCCAATGCACTCGGAGACATGTTCATGCTGCTTAAACCTGTGGCCACAGTGGTTGGTCGAATAGGAAATGGTTTCCTATGTCGATGCAATGAGGCATGCGTAGTCTCGAGTATTAAGCATAGATACCTAGTCGGGGATGGGAACCGACGCCCAATTCCATACCCTAGTCTAAGGGCGGGAGATAATAGACGGAAGGACTGTACCCGTACGGAATCGACACCTAAATGTTCACGCCAACATTCACCTAGTCTCTAGTGCCGTGGACCGTTGCTAGACGGCCACCCATGGTAACGAGCCCCTGTTGGACACGGGCCCAAGTCTAGCTGAGGGTGAACCTAAACGGTCACACACAAATCACCGAGAAGGTGGAGAAATTGACTTGGAGTCAATTTCAGAGGATAATTAAGTAATTGGATTACTTAAGGGATTGTCTATTGGATGGACGGGCCGATATAGTATCGGGCCCTCGTTTAATTGGTAAATGGAATTTATCGATTAATGTTGAGTCGAAAGATTGGATCTTTTAATTGGATTAAAAGATCAATGGTGATTATTTAAGTGGACCTTAAATTAAATGGAATTTAATTTTGGGTTCGTTGTAATTGGATTACAGTGAAACCTGGTCCGTTAAATTTTGGCCCAAGAGGTGTGTTAATTCCACTTTTGGAATAGGCTGAAGTTGGAATTCTTCCCTTAAGTTGTATGGCCAAAAAGTACCACTCTTGGAGGGGTAAAAATCGGCCGTACATGGCCTTGATGTAGTTGACTTGTCTCTTTTGGAAAGGGACAAATCAATCAAGTCTCTCTCTTTTGGTATGATTAAATCATACCTTAAGAGATGGTAGGCTTGATTGATGAATTAGTAGGATGATTGGGATGTATCTAGACATCCTTGGATGAACCTAGACACATTCCAATAATCACATTAATTTTGTATATATATGAGTATATACATTCATCAAAGCAAGAGAATTCATTATTCATCTTTTTTTAGGAAAAAGAAGAAAAATACTCTACACACCTCTCTTTAATTTTCGGCCCTCTCTCTCTCTCTAACAAATTCCCTTTGTTCTTCATTTGATCTTGGATCATTTAGGAAGAACAAAGCAAGTTTAAGAAAAACACTAATTAATAGTGTTATATTTTCTTGAACCGAATCATCCAAGATCCGTTTTCTTCTAGCAAGGAAAACGTGTATCTCTTCCGGTGTGGTGTGGATTACCTCTAGAGAGTTCATACATTTGAACTTGGTGAGCATTTCCCAAGAGGAACAATGCTAGTAGCCGTGCAAGTGTTTGAACTACAAAGGTAATTTCGATTTTACGCTATCGTAGTTCATCCTTTAATCTCTATGCTCTATATACAATATATGCTGTTAATATTGTTACATCCTACATCAAACGCCCGGTTGAGCACCCAAGGGTACACCCCTTGGGATTTTGTGATAATTGCTTTATTTATGCGATTTATTCCGTTTTCACGCTTCCGCTCGCGCTCCCGAGCGGATCCGCTTGTTCCCTTGTGAGCATTGTTGGTTGTTGTCTCAGTAGCATGGGACTAAGTGTGCGAGGCATTTCAGGAAACAGTAGATGAATGCGTGTCAATGCTCAATGCTGGGCACCAATGTGCGAGACGGACCGGTGTTGTGCACACCGACAGCACTCCAATGTGCGGATTTGACAGCAGGACAACAGACGGTGCGCGAGGGATAGCTCAACAGCATATAAACTCTGTCGGCAGATTCTGACAGGCTATCAACAAAGGCCAAGGGTAAGTGATTAGCTACATGCTGAGGCAAGATACAGTTCATACAGGCATGTGATGTGCGGGCAGTTGGTGTTGTCTAACCCAAGACAACTGCCTGCCACATGGCAGCACGAGGTTGCATGCAGTTCCAAGAACCAGAGCAGTTTTAGTCGATTTCTTGGCAGTTTTTCCTAAAAGTTGGGGATGTCAACTACAGCTTGTTGTCCTTTTTTTAAATTGGCGTTGCACGTTTTTGTGGAGTTAGTGAGGGATATTGTGTGCAAGCAAGCTTTCCTTGCATTGAAATTGAGGGATATAGGCAAGGTTGGGCGTTTTGCCCTTCAATCTGTGTTATCTTTACATTCTAGCATTTATTGCTTACGTTTTGACATATTGCATGCAATTGTGGATAAAATTTCTCTCAAACTTGAATTTCATGCACTTCAGTGTGTGTGTGTACTAAAAGGCTGACTGCCCTGGGGGAGCTAAGCCGCACAGTAGGCGGTAACAAAGTTTCTGTCACCAATTCCTTCATTTCTGTAATTCTTTTGAATTATTTTTACCGAAATTTCCTTTGCCATCTCCCAAATCTTCCTCTATGTGTTCTTGATTCGCATCATTGATGACTCTAAAATCAAACAAATGGTAGATGCCAACAACAACTGACGGCACATCCTTGAGACCCTGCCTGCACAACTCGATTTATGCCCAAGGTTGCAATCTAGCCATAAAATTGAACAAGTTGTCTTCTTCAAACATTTCCCTCACATCCAGCATTAGTGAATGATCCTAGACATAGTCCCTATCCGTCCCCGTATGCCTCAAACTTTGCAGGGACTCCGTAGCAATCCACGATGTACTGCAGAGAAGGTATTGGTCTTTCAATTCCTTTTCCAGTGCCTCCCATCCGCCCCCGGCTAGCACTAGTGTCATCCGATAAACAAGGATGTCACCATAACTTGGCATCCCCAATTGGATACATGCTTGTTATGGAAACTTTATCCAAATCCGACACCATCGCAGCCTAAATATACATCCCTATGTCCCGCAAGAAATTCTCAAAGAGTTAGGATCAAGAACACGAACCTTGGACAAGGGGAACTTCCCTTAGTCCCACTACCAGCAACAACCTTCTTAACCAAATACTATCAATATCAAGTTATTAACAAAAAACTACACCACGCAAATAGGACTGTTCTATAAATATGTTCAGTCAGTGGATCAAGCACGAAACCATATTGAGTGATATAGGGGGAAACCTATAGTACCTATTATTCATCCCTCAGTCCGTATGAACTCGAAATCTAGTCTGCAAGTGGATGAACTCCTGTTGGATCAAAGTTTGCCTAAGCCTATGTCATAAATAGATTATCAGCAAAAGGGACATCCTTTCTGTACTTTTGTCATACTTGGGTCCATATCCTCTGCACTCAAGGGGAATTCATTCCAAAGGATGAGATCGCTAAAAGACCATAGCAACAGGTAAGGTGAGACAATGATGCAAGTGTCCCATTTCTAATACATCCAAGTTACTTAGGAAAATGAAAGGGAATTGGAATATTTAAAATATTTTACAAATGTCAATGATAATAATCCAGAAGGATTGTTCAATTACCTGTCTGCAAGTAAGCATTTCAGTTAAAGTTGATAGACTCCACCTCTTGGGTTCTCCACCAAACTTTCGGTTGGCAAGATCAGAAAGATCCTCCAAAGTCTTAATTGATATATTATAATCTTGCAAAATCTTGGCAGCATCATTTGCAATGGCCACACCCACCTAGGCATTTAAGAAGCAGACGTCAGAGTTTAAATATGATAAAAGACTATGTAAGCTCATGAATTAATTTAAAGTTTCAGAGAATTTCTTCGCTATTACTAAATACCACCTTTAAAGATGTTTGGTCTTCAAGAAGGCGTTGCAAGCTCTTTGGTATTTGAGAATGAATAATGTGCAATACATAGCAACAACTATTTTCCCCGCATATCTGCAAAACTGCAGCCTTCCCAGGTGCAACACCTGCACAATTTAGCATTATCTCTTCATAAGCTAACAAAGCCCACCTTAATCGCGCTGTCGACTGTCGTAGGAAGCTAAAAGAATAACATAAAAGCCCAGCGGTAAATGGGAACAGTTGATACCTTATACTTCATTTTTCTCTTAAACATACACAAAAAGCACTGCTAGCTTAGAAAGTACAAGAATATTTCGAACTTAACCCTAGAGCATATAAGGGCAATAAACTCAATTTCTCAAAATCTCAAATGAAAAAGACCTTAAATGATTTCCCATCCTCATACTATATTAATTTCATAAGAGTTCTGAAAGAATCATCAATTATTACCAGTACCTGAAAATAGCCAGGAGATTACACCCTTAAAACACAGGGTAAGAAAGCTGTGATACAGATTGTAGGATGTTTCAACTAGATGCAGATGAATTTAGAGTTAAATGTTTGACAGATACCAGACACTACATGGTTATTACAGTATTCCCCACCAAGCAATATAGCAGGCCCTGCTGAATATGTTATATAGGATGCTGCACCAACTCAGATTTAACAAACATAAAGTGCAACGGTTTGATGTTGATGTTAAAATGCATGTCCAAGAAAATTTTCTTGACAAGATAGACTTTGAGATCTTGTACATTACTGGGAATACAAACAATACTGCATAACTTTCGCTAAACTCTAACGAAGGAAAAACAGGTCGGATTTCACTCCAAGTGAAATTAAAGGAGTGGCACCAATCAAACTAGTCCGCATTTGTTGAAGTCCCTCCATGCATGCCCAATTGTAAAGTATAAAGATTATAGAGGAAAATGCTGAGACAACTGATTCTCCCTAGATCATTCAGTAGAATGGTACATGATAAGGCTGCAGAACTGTCCATTAGAAGTTTCCTTGATGGCACCAAGTTGTAAAATTCAACTCATGATTATAATCTCCAAAGTGGTAAGGTGCACTTCTTAAAGATGAATAAGATTTGATAATTTCCAATTTACCTTCATTCCTGTCTACATTTTTCATTTCAACTCAGTTGTTATGTGACTACAAATATATATTCCTTGTTATTTTTCAGTTTGGTCTCATTTACGTATTGCCTAAATGGAAGTTACCTCTTCAAAATCAGTATTCTATGTTATTATGAGCATGTGTTTACAATTATTTTTAGTTCAATCTCACTTGCGTATTGATAAATTGAAGTTACCTCTTCTAAAAGTGGGTCTCCACTCAATATCTAGACCGAAGATGCATTGGCCCTCCTTTCTTCTCTTAACTTCCACAAATTGAAGAAGCTCCTCAGCAGCTCTTTCCACCTCTTCTACAGTTCTGCTGTATATAGTGCGACCTCCAAATTTTATTTCTGGGCAGAAGAAAAGATAAATGCCTTAATTCCTGGATAAAAAAAGAAGCTGATCAATAATGACATTTGCTTTTGATAGAAAAGAAGGAAAACCAAGATATATCTTTTAATGCGTAAAATGTTGGAAAACGAAAAGATGCCAACAATGCACTAATGCTCTCGAGTGAGATAGCAAACCACGTATCCACAAGCCACATTTTGGTGGAATGCACTAACTTTTTCATTATACATGATACAACTGTCACAAGAAAGGTACACAAGCATATGCCTGCTCGACCTAACATGAAAGCTAAATCAATTAATAAAAAGAACTCAAAGTTGGAACCGAACAGCAGGAACTATTAAAACTTACGGTGAAATGGCAAGAGGGAGAAAGAAAATAGAATTGTCTGAATTCAAGGAGAATATAATCTATATAATTCATAAACGTAGTACTTGCCAAGAAATGTACACCATTCCATGCAATTCATTATGTGTACCACTCTGCGATCGAAAGGTTCAACATTCTAGTAAAATTCAAAAGATGTACTACTTCCCAGGCAAAATGTACAAACACACAATCTACTGACAGTTAGAAAATTCAGAAACATAATGCAGTTACCTCGAAAAGGAGACATGTGCGAATTATTTCCGCTACGGTGAAAGCGATTTCTGGAGCAAGGTGAAAAAAATAAGGATGACCTGTTATTGTTCTGCTGTTGCTGGAAAACAAAGAGCGAATCGGGCAATCTGCGGCGTGTTTTGGGAGGAGATTGAACGGAGGAATTGTCATCGTCGGAGTAACTGAGAGCATGCCGCTTTGAAGGAGGCGCGGAGGCGGCGGCGGCAAATGCGGAGTCAATGGCTCGGAGGTCTTCATCGGTGAGGGGATAATCCCAACCGGAATCTGAATTGGGAACTTCGCTTCCCATTTTTTCTTTTTTGCAATTTTTGGCGGGCGTCACTGTCTATGGCCTCTTTGCTTCTATATTTTCCTTCTAAATTTTTAAATATTATTAGATATCAAAATAAGATTTGAATTATGTTACTAACTAATTTATCCAAAAAAATCATATAAGTTTATGGGATAAAGATAACAATCGTGCACTTATCCAAATTTAAATAAAAATGAATAAATATTTTATTATGTTACAAAATAAAATCCAAATAGACAATCTGAGTATGTGCATACATGTCATTACAAAATTACACGGGAGCTTGTATATACAAAATTAGTCTACGTACTGTATGCTAAGAAATATTTTGCAAAGACTCGGGGAGGAGATTGAATCGAGAATAAGAAAATAAATTAGGTAGCCAATGAAGCCTAGCTCAGTTGGCGAAGCTGAGGCCCCATGATCCTAGAGGTCATGGGTTCGAATCCCCTGCGTGGATGATTTGTTTCTACTGCATAGTAAGTTTATTTGTGATATTATTTCTACTGTATAGTAGGTTTATTTATTGTTGTAATAGCAAGATGTTAATTTGTGATATTGTCGATATGATTGTTGTATTTGTCTCTGTCCAATATTGATACTGATAGAACTGATTGTAATCGTTTTATTTCAATTAATAAAATTTATCGTTTCCAACTAAAACAAATAAGAAAAGAAATTAGGTAGATTGATGTTGAAAATATGGTTTTAAAAATGAAACTCTCATACAATGAATAGTATCTGACAAATTTATTTAAGTAACTAAACATACCATTATGGATTGTTCATAAAAAAAAATGAAACTAAAGACAAACTGCAGAATTTCTCGAGATTGTTTGGAAATTTTCCTCACTTTCACCATTTCAAGTATATTTTGTATGGTGAATAAAATGAGAGCTAAATATGCCCTTATACAAACAAGCTCCCGCCTAATTTTCCCTTTAAATTTAGTTGATCGTTTGTTTTAACAGTCAACCTAACGAAGGGTACTCAAATTGATGAAAATTAAAAACTTTGGATATCAACTCTGATGATCTGGAAACCTAGGGTACTAAAATTGAAAAAGGGGTATAATTTGAGTATGAAAAGTAAAATTATCCCATAAAATAACTATAGTAAGTAAACTTTTGAAAAAAAAAAAAAAAAAAAGGTTAACTTAAAGACATGTATCATCTTTTGTACACACTTTGAGGTTGGTCAAGTTGGTCATCGTAACCTGCCAAACGGGCGATCACATGCAATACCTCCTTTCTAATGAGACCGTAATGCAATTGCGTCAAAAATATCTTTTAAACTTAGACCTAAATGGATATATTATTGAAAAATGGTTTTCCTAGCGTGATTTTAGAGGAAAATAAAGAGCAAAAAATTGCTTAACCACAATTACCAGAAATTGTATTCATTGTATAATTTTTATTTATTTTATCATGATGTTAATTATATTTACTGAAGCTCCAATATGTCGATTGTGGTGTTAGAAACACAAGAAAATTTGTTTTTTCTATAAATGGTTAAAGGTAAATTGCATAACACCCCATTGTGTTTTGGGAAAATAGCACGAAATGTCCCATGTGTTGTTTTCATAGCCAAAAACTCTTTGTATTATTTAAAAGGCAGCAAAATATTCCTCTCTGTTAGACTTTAACATAGAGTGATGAACACACGCGTTTTATGCGATTTGGCAATTTTTTTGGTTGTTGAAATGTTACTTTAAGAGTGTAAATATCTTCTTTGTCACTGCTCGCGCCTCGTCGCCGACAATGATATGGGTTGGGTGACGGAGGTCGCCCAAAAGAAGGGCGAGGGGGGCTCGGTCGTCCTGGATCTGGGTCACGACGGTCACCACCTTCAAGTATATATATATATATTTCTATATATAGTATATGTATAATGCGATTATTTTTATTTTAGTCCTTGTGTTTTTAATCGATTTCAAAATCATCCAATTCTTTTTATTATTTTTCAATTTCATTCTTTAGGTGGAATTTCGGCTAGTTTTTCAGTCTAAGAATGGTTTTTGTAAAAAATATCCCTATAAATTTTGGTAAAATATGCACAATTTCAAAAACATACCCCTGTTTTCAAGATTAATCCCACTTTAGTCCTTTATGATCGTTGGAATTTGACCGTTTGAAAATCGCTATTGACAATTGGAATTTAGCCTTTTGCCAAGCACACTCCCTTATAAAATATGTGGTGCAATTCGAAATGAATTGCACAAATCAAATTTGACAAAAGCAATAAAAATTTAGGAAGAGATTTGCAAGTATTCAACAACAGTCAACCCAATTTTCCCCCCTCACACATTCAAATAAAAATCAGTTATAAACCACGTATCATTTCCAGTATATTACTGTTTATAATTGATCATGCATTCTTCAAGTTCAATTAATAGCAACAATATTATTGGAGCAACGATAAAAAATATATAAGTTGTGTCACAATATATATTATGTCAGTATACTCAAATTTGCCTAATAACCCCAAAAATATATAAGATAATGTCATAATATATACTATGCATAATATTTACATCCCATAATATTTTTTTTTGGTTAAATATAAAGGAAAATACAAAAATATAATTCAAATGGAGGGAAAATTAACCAGAATGCATTGGACGGACGAATTTGGAAAATAATAAAAAAATTTGGATAATTTTAAAAATCAATTAAAATATAGAGACTAAAATTAAAAGAACCCATGGATAAGTGTATCTATGATTATATATATATAAAATGAAAAATATATTTTAAATTTTATTTTTAACAATTGAAGATCAATTGCTATTATAAGAAGGGTATAACCTTCAATTTAGCATAAATTTTAACGTCGTTAAACTCACTTAAATGAAGGAGAGAGCAGTCAATATTTTGAAAAACACAGAAGTTCGTCTGCCTATTTTTTCTAATATCAAAGAATTTTTAGCTGAAATTTGAAATCACGCGGTGTTTTATGTAATTTATCCAATAATTACTATTCTTTCAGTTTCAGTCTCAGTCTCAGTCTATACCGCCCTTATTTCTCCCCGCCCTTTCCAGATTCTCCTTCAACCCCTCTTAAACCCTACTCTTTCCATCTGTTTTTCCTATTCTTCCCCTTCTTCTCAAGTGAGAAATGGCATTTCTGATCGTAATAAATACAATTAACCCTGCGTAAATCAATCGCACAGTTCATCTTTTCATTATATCTGTAGAAAATCAGCCAGAGAATTAGAAGACACGAAAAAAAAGGGAGGCAATAAAGATGAGTACTGTTGATAAAATGTTGATAAAGGGCATCCGGAGCTTCGACCCGGAAAACAAGAATGTCATCACCTTCTTCAAGCCTTTGACTCTCATCGTTGGCCCCAACGGTGCTGGAAAAACGGTAAAGTCAACCGCATTTCTGTGTGTCTGCGATGAATTTGGCACTAGAAGTTATTCGTTTCTTCATCTGTAAAGTATTCAGTTGCAACTGCATGGTGGTGATGTGCATTGTGCTTGGGAAGTGGTATCCCCATTTCATTACGTAATCAGGACCTTTTAGCATCTTAGTTTGTGTTGTTACTCCATATGCTTTCTGCTTTTAGTATACAGTTGCGTTAGCACCATCTGCTGATGTATTGGTAAGTCTTTTGCATATAATCTGAACTGTTTCAGACTTTCAGTCTCCTTTTTGTATGAAAAATCTGTGCATTTAGAAACAGTACCAGTAACAGCTGTGGCATCATGTTTGGTGATACATATGATACGTGGGAAATGATAAATATGTTTCATTTTCTGATTCTAAGGATTTACAATCCTGTTGCTGATGCATATTCTGGTCAAAAAGCACACCCTGCTTCATTTTGCTGGTTCAGAATTTTAATGAAAATTTTCGGTTCCATCATTACGCAAGGAAATTTGTTCACGCATTCTAGGCTATGCATAAATTTTGTTTAACATAAGGATTCGAATATTTAGTGTTGCAAATTTTACCTAGAAGCTAACCCCATTTGTTAGCCTAAATCTCTGGCGGGCTGATATTTTGTGTATTATCGTACTACTCAACATACAAAACTTTGGTCTGTTTTCTTTAATATTTTAGATAGACACGCACAGAGGTTTGTGGTCCTTATAAAATCTATTGGAGTGTTATAGTCTCTTACGTTGTCCATGATGAATGCATACTTGCTTATCTTTTGGGACCTTGCTGTGAATTAATGAATACTTACATAGAAGTATTGTGTTTTTGTACATTGTAAGGAGCACAGTGGTGGAATATGGTGCACTGTGTTGATTCTCTTTCCTATGAATCTAATAATACAGCCATCCTAGTCTTCTTCATTGAGTGGATGCACCCTGCTTCTTTCCTATTTGCATTTTCGTATTTTTAAGTTTTTACCATGAGTCTTGCTCATTTCAGGAGTCGAGTAATGTACCAATATTATTATGTTTATTTTGGCAGACTATAATTGAGTGCTTGAAAGTAGCCTGCACGGGTGAACTACCTCCAAATGCACGGTCTGGTCACAGCTTCATTCATGATCCTAAGGTCTATAGTCTATACATTGTTTCTGACTCAATATATGTCTAATTGCTTAGCTATTAAGTAAGCGGGCGTTTGTAATTATATAAGTTTTGTTGACATTGTTTCTTTTAGGTGGCAGGAGAAACAGAGACAAAGGGGCAGATAAAGCTGAGGTTTAAGACAGCAGCAAGAAAGGACGTGGTCTGCATAAGGTCATTTCAGCTCACCCAAAAGGCTACCAAGATGGAGTACAAGGCAATTGAGTCTGTACTCCAGACTATAAATCCCCAAACTGGAGAGGTAAAAATCACTAGTGCTAAAATAAATAACAAGAAGCACCATTTGGCATTTCCTTTTCGCTGTTTCATTTTTCTTTTTGAATGCCATTATTTAGTATTAGTTTGGTGAACCAACTGGTCGCTCCTCTAGATGAAGTATCGGGCCCCTTTTTCGTTGCTGATTAAATTGAAACCACTAATCTAATGGCATATAGAGTTTCATCGTCTTGTAGATGTACTTTATAGATGAACTAAAAGTCTTCGATAGAACCCAAGATAAAAGAAAGAAAAAACGTGACTACATGTGCGCATTAAGGCCGAAAGGGTGAAGGATTGGGCGTCCAAGCTTGACTAAGAAGGGGGAAAGGTTATGTATGAAATTTTACTCAGTTGTGTCTGGCTATTACTCGGGTGAACACTGTGTAATTTACTGGATCTTGTGAATTTGGTTATGCACTTATGCTGTGTAGGACAAGCGATTTTATTTATGTAGGTGGATCTTGACTTTGTTGATTCTGCTGGTGAATTGCTTTTAATTACATGGTTCATGGCTCTCATTAGTGCTGTGCAGATCATTTGATTAGTGGGCTTTCAGATTTTGTGCTTCTTTTTGCATTCTATTATTTGAGAACCATAGAGGCTATGCCAGACACTGTAGAACTGGCAACTTTATTCTCTTGTTTAAGCTTTATCTTTATTTCAGCTTATCCCTTGAGAATAATCCTCTTAGGACAAGAGGAGAAACTGGTTTCAGAGTCTATAGACAGCTGGAAACATGGGGAATTATTAGGTGCTAAGGTTCGTTCTTATCTTTTAGAGCTATTGAGGAACTCTTCCATGTATTTTGCATGTGCAATTAGGTAAAGGGATGCTTTCTTAAATTTGAACGCAATTCCACTGTGTCTGGAGATGTTATTACATAATCAAGGTATGATGAAGAGAGGCTGGTGATAGAGTTATGGGCATTACAAACTTAAGTATAACTGGGACATAACAGGAACCTGGAGAAATGAAGAATCGTTTGAGTTTATGAGTTGACCAGACTAAGGAGGAGAATAGAAGACATGAGTCTTTTCCAGTTACTGATTCAAGGTGAACTAGGTTTCAGTAGCATTTTCCAGGGCGGAGATGAGAAGGAAGAGAGAGAAACCTGGTCTTTTTGGTGGTCAATGGAAACATACAGAGCCTTTGGCTCCATTACAAGTGCAAAACAACATTCATACTGGGCAAGTGATATTTTCATGGCTCCTTTTTTTTTTTTCTTTCTTTCTTTCAACAAAAATTTATGTGATCAAACTAGTCAATTACTTCAAAATTCTCTTTTTGTTGTTAAGTGTTAGGTAGGAGGGAGGTAAGTGTAATTTCCCAACTTCAGGGATGAACTATAATTTTCATTGTAACTTCGTTCACATAATATTTTGTTTACTGTTATTATCCATCCTATACGTGTTTCTTAAAATTTTGCCCTGTAGTTTTCTTGTTTTTATATCGTGTAGAATTGTTTAGCTGTGTATTCCTAGAGATTTTGCCACATGTAAATTAAACTGGTAGGCCATGTTTGTGTTTTTGTTAGAAGACTGTGACTAAGAATAATTGAAGATCTAGTCTCATCAACTTTATTATATTTCCAAGTGACAGAAAGTTTGCCTAAGCTACCGATGTGCTGATATGGACCGAGAAATTCCTGCGTTGATGGGGGTATCTAAGGCTATTCTGGAGAATGTTATATTTGTCCATCAAGATGAGGCGAACTGGCCGTTGCAAGATCCATCAACGTTGAAAAAGAAGTTTGATGATATCTTCTCTGCAACTAGGTATGTGGTGGTCTCTGAGAGTCAAAAGTACCTTATATCTGTGATTGTATGCTTTACTTTTCTTTGTCCCTTTCAGGGTCCTAATGCTGAATTTGTTTATGTTTTCTTGTTAGGATCTTGATTGAAGTAAGGCATCATCATCTTTCTAATGCGTATTATTGATATCTTATGCAGAAAGGGACCAAACAAAATAAAAATAAAAATAGAGAACATGTGGGAAAAAATGATTACATTGCAACATTAGATTGAGAAAATCCTCAAAACAAGTTAACTTTCCCCCTATTGATAGGAGTGGGAAAAGAAAATTTACATACCCAAACCTAGATTCATTTGGATAAGGCTCTGTTGGGTTGAGTTTTGTTTAGCTTAGCTGTATGCCTGTGTATTAAAGAGTGAAGCCAAACTATCTCTTTCCTTTGGTTATGTCTTAGCTTCATATAGCTTGAATAACCTATCGGCAGTTTGATAGATGATTGTAGAGTAATAATTCCATGCTTGAATGTTTCTATCTGATATATAATGGAGTTTTTAGGTGAGATGGAAAGAGTGAATCTTCCAACTGTCAAATTTATCTTTGAAGACAGGATTCTCAAACCTTTGGTTACAGATAGTTTGAATTACAGCACTTTTTGGAAAGAAAACGTCTATTTGGCATAAGTAGAAGGCATTGTATTCCAGATGAAGGGAGCATCGTCCATGAAACTGTTGTTGACTTGCACATATCTTGAAAATGGACACTTGTGTGATATTTCACATACTTTAAGTGAATTGTTAAGTGATGGTCAGGATCGCAGAATAACAAATTGAAATCTTGCGAAGTGAAAGCTGCTTCCTCTTATTTTCCATACAGCAAGTGATCTCTAGTTTTGTAATTCGATTCAGATGAAAAAGAGGCCAGCAGCTAGACTGAAGAATCTTGCACTGAAAACAATATCAATAATCATTATGGACTCATTTGGAATTGTTGATTACATGTGGTAGACAATTCTGTCACCCCGCATCAAGTGTTTTAAGGATATAGGTCTGATATTGATGGCCATGACCTAATCTGAGCCATGTTCTCTGATTACCTATCAATTTTTCCCAACAGCTAAGATAATATGAAAATGGCATCTGGACCCCTCAAATTAACAACACAAAATTACATCTTTTCAACATCAAACATCTCCAACCAACTTTGTATTTCGTGATACAAGAGGGTATGATGGAGGTGAGTTTTGTAGGAGGGAAGAGGTGTATCTATATTTTGAAATTAAGGACTCAGTTATTCGGTGTGATGTTTGATGTGGGGAAAATTGCAAGATGGTGGAGGCTGTGGTATAGCCACGGGGATGATGGTTGTTCACTCAGAGAAGAGGGGAAGAGGGGGGAATTAAAGGGACAGAAGGGAAAATAAAAGGAAGAAGAAAGGTACTTCTCTGGCAATCTGTCTTCAGTAATCGCCTAAGATGTCCTTAGTCGAGGTAGTTCTCCAGCAAATCTGAGAAAGGGGTATCCCGTGGCCATACCAAAAGAAAACTCATTAATTGCATTTAAATCCTTTCAGAAGACTATGTTACTCCATTTTATGGTTGTGAGTTTGTGTATGTTTTTTCTACTGATACATTGCTATTTCTTTTAAATATTTGCTTTTAGTTCTTCCTAAACGTTTATGTGCCATGCGCACTATTTTGAAGGTATACAAAGGCATTAGAGGTTATCAAGAAGCTTCACAAGGATCAGGGACAGGAGATAAAGGCATATAAGCTGAAAATGGAGCATTTACAGACACTGAAAGATGCTGCTTTTAAGGTTTTCATTGATGCCCTGGTGTATTACATAAAGAATACATTAAAACTATGATCCTTTTATTATTTAAGATGCCATCTCTAGGAGATACTTACGGCAGCAAGGCAATCCGTTTCTCTTCTCTCTCTCTCTCTCTCTCTCTCTTTTTTGTTAAGCTACTTATCAAGATTTCCTCTGATTTCAATTTGTTCACTTTTTTTTTCCTTTTTCTTTCCCCGAGGAAATAAACTTTATAGATTGATTATGACCAGGAAATTCAGTTGGTGCTTGAATGATCAGCGTAACCAATGTTCTCAACATGGCTGGTTCTGCTGGTTTGGCTGGACCTTTGGCCTGACTGGTCTGGTTTTGTCACAAAACCAATAAAGTCAATACGAGGCAGAACAAGTTTGTGACTCAGTACCTGAGGGTTCTTGGTTTCTAGTTCTCTTTAGAGAACGGAATGCAGATGGTGGTCCTGTTTATTATTTCCACGTGGCCGTATCTTTTTCTATCCAAATCACGAGAAGGGATGTCTTAAAATGAGATCTGTACTCCAACATACCTGTAACAGCCCAATCCTTCAATCTTTAGCCTTTCTTCAGTTTGGCATAAAAAGGTCACAATTGCCGACCTCTATCTCCACTTAGACATTAGTTTGTCCTTAGTCAGGCACTGGGAGTAGCTACGCCATCTGATGTTCTAATTTTACAGGATGATGCCATGATTATTTTGTTGAAGGGAGAATTTTGTCTCTAATCTGCTTTGATATCGCTTGCCCATTTGGATTTGTGAAATGAGTTTTATTATTTATAGCCAGTATCTTACCTTATTTTTAATTGTAGATGATGACTATTTAGTTTGTACAAGAAAGAACTAAAATTTCCTTTTTAGGGAGGTGGGATGGGAGTGGGTTAACATTAAGACGTTTTTAGATATTGAATTTAATACTGATGTTGAAGTGATAGAACGGCACTGCTTAGATATAATCCAACCATTTAGTAATTAAAATATTAATTATGATAGTAATGTTATGTTTGCATAATACCAGTTGAACTAATGATCAAAGGTGATGAATCCAGTCTTCTTTCAGAATAGTGAATGTAGAGTCTTGCTATATTTCTACCATAACGTGAGCTTGCACATGTAGGGTCAATGGCTTGAACTTGAAGAATCTAAGATCTAATTTTACAAAG
This sequence comes from Sesamum alatum, assembly GCA_034509735.1. Taxonomy (NCBI): domain Eukaryota; kingdom Viridiplantae; phylum Streptophyta; class Magnoliopsida; order Lamiales; family Pedaliaceae; genus Sesamum; species Sesamum alatum. Next base: position 45,354,068 of record JACGWO010000002.1, on the reverse strand, counting down.
TAAATCAAACTATCTGTCCTCTAATCCAATTCTGCTTCATTGCCGGGAGCTATCACCAATCATCACTCAGAAAAAGAATGGTAAACTTTAAAAATATACTTCATGTACATCAATAACAGTGCTGCCCTTGTATATTTTATATGCAGTAGCTATAGCAGTTCCGTATTCCATGAAGAACATATTGGATTATGATATCTCTGTTATCAATCATTCATGGGAGTATGGTTGGTTTTTGATTTGATGTTACTTTATATTTGATTGTGTGATGTTTAAGGATGAATGAATATGATGTGCTTTTGTTAATATTTTCCTTCATTATTTGTATGATATATTTCACATTATTTGTATGATATATTTCATTGGGCGTTATAAATTTAATGGCTGATCAATTATTATCTATTAGCTTTATTGGATATCCATGAACATTTTCACAGTGCACCAAAATCAGAGAGTATCAGATGCATTTTGATGGTTAAGGGATTTTCCTGAGTTTTGCATCCTCTAGTATAGATTTTTCTGTTAATATTCACCCTTATTTTGGATCCTCCTTAGTTTATCCAAGAAGTTTTCAGTCTCTAAGTATTTCATACCAGTTGTGCTCTATTTATGTTCACGGGTCAATATTAGAATTTGAGACATCTATGTATCTAAGTGCACCTTATCCAAATTTAATGGGTGGGTTTTAGGAATTAAGTGAACCTAACTCTGATCCCTAGACCCAGAGAAAACACTTTATTCTGGAGCTCAAATAGAAGAAAAATACAACTTCATTTGATGATAAATCTGCTGGCATTTGAGTCCTTACAGGTTAGTCAAACTTGTAGCCCCCTGAACTTTATTATAGCCTCTGTCATAGTTATCCTTATTAGTTTGTGAAGAATCATTATCTGAATGGAAGTTTCATTCTAGTGACGACTTGACCTCTGGATTGCTGTATATTGGAAAGATCCAAGTTTGACACTTGTTTGAGGAAGGACTTGGGACCAGCTGACAGAACCCATATCTTCACAATATGGGATTGAGGCAGGCTAGCATTTGGAAAGATATGGACACAACTGTGACGTTCTCCATTTCTTGCTCTATAAGGGTGTTCATAGGATAACAGAACAATGTGATTATGGGGAAAAAAAGTTAAAACTGGACTTATTTTAGGTATTGGTTTATTAAAGTAAGCACTTCTAGGAGGATTGGAAATAATTCAAACCTGAAGAAGGCCATTTTGAATAATTAACACCTCCATTAAATAGTGAGAGGGTTCAATAATACAAACAGTCTATTAGTGTAGTTCTTGTGCTTTCTATTAATGATGACCTTTTTTTCAGTTTAAAGATGGTGAACCAAAGCATGCATTAACACATAAAGAAATGTCCCATCCTGGACCATCATATACTTAGATACTTGATATAAATTCTAAAAACTGTGTCTCATTGTTGCATATGATGCAACTCATTATGCATATAACATTAGCCACCTGCTGGTGGTCTCTTTCGAGGAATTATGCTACAGAACTAGATAGACCGGCGGACAACTTATTGTTGTCATTCCATGAACAAGATTTGGACATGGAACGATGTCGTGATTTTCTTGTAATCTTAGTATATTCTGAAACCTTTTAAGACAGTTCCCACTGTATCCTTTCCTTATTATGATTTTTGATGAAATTACTTTTCAGGAAAACTAATTCGTAGTGTTGTTTTCATTCAGCTCCGGCAAAGCATTGCGCAAGATCAAGAAAAAACAGAAACATTGAACTCCCAGATCCAGGAGCTTGACATAAAAATTCAGGATATGGACAGGGAGATTAATCAAACTGAATTGGTGTTGAAAGACCTACAGAAATTACAAAGTCAGATAGCTACAAAGTCGGGGGAAAGGAAATCCAAGTTTGAGGAACTGCAGAAGCGTTATGCAGCACTTGCTGAGGAAAATGAAGGTCTGTCTATTTGTTCCTTTTCCTTTCTTTGGTTATATGTTTCTGATTTTCTTATCCTCGGAATCAGCTTGTAAATCTCTTCACTACTTAATATTTTTTTTCTTAGACACTGATGAAGAGCTCAATGAGTGGAAATCCAAGTTTGATGAAAGGATTGCAATTCTAGAATCCAAAATTAGCAAGTTGTTGAGGGAAAAGGCAGATATAGAGGGCAAAAGTGGAGTTCTTGCAGATGTGATTGGGGAAAATACAAAGGAGATTGCCAAACTTCTAGCTTCTGCAGAAGTAATTCTCCTTGTTTGATTTGCTAGTATTTTACGCTATGGTTCATTGATTCTCATTTCTTGGTGATTATGTACTTCCTTTATTTTGTCTTATAGGCTCATATGTCCTTGAAGAATGAAAGAGACTTGAAAATTAAAAGCTTATTTCAAAAGCACAATTTGGGTCCTCTTCCAAGTGGCCCCTTTAGTGATGAGGTTGCTTTAGACCTTACTGATCAAATTCAGTCAAAGTTGAAGGACCTTAACAAGGACTTGCAAGAAAAGAAGGTGCGCTTTTCTCCCTGAAGCTTCGAACTGTGTATTTTGAGTAATTATTTTCTTCTGCCAATTTGTGACAGCCTATACTCAACTTCCTATATAGCCTTTAAGTTCATGTGCGTATGAATTCTAAGAACAAAGAAGGCAGCTTTGTCTTTCAAGTTTGACAACAATCGAATTAGGCATTGTTGCAAGTTCATTGGGCTTTGAGTTAATGTGATTTCTGCTCTGCAAATGGACACCATTGTACTTTTTTATGACTATTTTATGACAGATCTGTGAACTGATAAATTATCCTCTTGTGTACATATTCTTATACCTACTAACTTAGGTACTGTAAGAGAATTCTCTTCAAATGTTGATCACTAACATATTCAAGAATCCTCCTTATACACTTATTTTTTGAAAGACACTCTTGGTTAAAATGTGTTGATTCTCTCCTTGAGCAACACACCTTGGAGGTTGCTCCATAAAGACAGTCTCACTTAAGTTAAGTCAGTATAGCGGAAGACATTTTTCACATCCATCTGATACATAAACCAATCTTGGTTAATAGCCAAGGAGAACAAGACGCAAATGGATATTGAGATGAGCAACATGAGTAAATGTCTCAAAATAGTCAACACCATAAGTTTGTGTGGGACCCTTAGCAACCGTACATGCCTGATACTAATCAACTGTCCCATTAGCATGGTACTTAGCTGTGAACCGCAAAAAACTGTATCCGCATTAGCCTGAACAGCTACGAGTTCCCAAGTTCCTTGAGAAAGCAGAGCAGACACCTCGTTATCCATGCTAACTTTCACTCAAGATGCTGTACTGCCTCATCTTAAGACTTTGTGAACAAAAATGGTGGAGAGCGAATTGGAAAATGTGTGAAAAGACGGACTAAGATGTTCGAAAGTAGCTTAAGGATGCCTAGTACAGGATCGTTTAGCTCTGCGAAGAGCAATAGGAAGATCACTATCTGAGTTTGAAGGGAGAGACAAGCAGGAGCTGTAGGAAGATCCGGTGGATGAGCAGAACCATCAAGGAGACAACACCTGTTGACAATGAGGATACACTTGAAGAGGGCAAGTGCAAAGTCGGAAACAGGGTTTGAAGGAGGTAGAGAAGACATAATAGACACAGGCGCAGAGTCAAAAGAAGCTTCAGAGAGGCGAGTATCCTTTAAATAATAAGGGGACTCCATAAAGGTAACATCAAAAGAAGTGAGTAACTGACTAGATACAGGATTGTAGCAACGACATCTTTTCTGTGTACGAGCATACCCTAGAACGATTCCCTTTATCAGAATCAGGGTGAAAGCTTTCGGAGAAACATACACAACCAAATGCTCGATGAGTGACAGGAATTAGAGGTTGAGTAGGATACAAATAGGAAACAACGAATATCTCCATGTTGGAGGTTAGAGGACGTACAGGTTATAAGAAACAGGCAATATGAATAACATTTCCCTAACTTATGAATATTCATGTGAACCATAAGTGTAAGGGCAACATCTAGAAGGTGATGATGTTTCCGTTCTGCCACACCACTCTCTCAGATGTGTGAGGACCTGAGGTTGGGTGTAAAATGCCATGTGATGCACATAACGTCAAAAAAGAAGTGGTTCTATGAGGAAATTGGGATATTTACTAGTTAGGTAAATAAATCCAAGTCTTCCTAGAATAATCATCAATAATTAAGTATCTACGACCAACTATGGAGCCAACATAATAGGGGTGTGACATACTGCAAGTCTGCAAAATGGGGTTAAGCATTCTGTTATTTATTAATCCACTAAGATGCTATAAAAATCGCATGTTTCCAAGGATATTCTGAAACATGGAGAGAGAACATCATGGCCCTGGTTTTTTGTGGTGATGAGAATTGTCTCTGATGGTTTGTTGTATCAGAAATCCAACGAAGTAGAACTTAAGGCAACACTCGATCAGTACATGCATGCAAATGACCGATGGAAAGAAATTGAGGCCCAGAAGAAGGCTAAAGCAGAAATGAAGGTATGTTTTTGAGATGGTTGCTGCCCTTCTCTCCTTGCCCTTCTTTTATTATGATTAATTCTTTATGATTCTAACACAGGATGCCATTTTAAAACGTATTCAAGATAAGGAGATCGAACGTGATTCATTTGAAGGTGAGATTGCTGATGTTGATGTTGCTATGCTTGACGAGAGAGAAAGGAACCTGGTAATTGCACAGTGCTCAATTTTTTGTAAATTGCCTTTTATCTTTTGGCACAGAACTTACGTCGTACTAGTCATGCAGCAAGTTGAGGTGGAAAGGAAAGCTAATCAACTTTCTATGAGGGAATTTGAGTTAACTATAAGGCAAAAGCGGCGTGAAATATTTACCGCGGAACAAGAAATCGAGGCTCTTAGTAAGGAAAGAGATGCCATGAATGCTGATTCCCATGACAGAGTTGTGCTCTCTCTTAAAAAAGCAGAGTTGGAACACCATAAAAAGAAACATAGAAGAATGCAAGTCTCTTTTAATTTAAGTTTGTGCTCCATCATTTTCAAACAACTCTGTTTCGTGTACAAAAGTCTGTTGGGTCAAACTAAATTCTTCTTCAATATTATCCAGAGTGGAGGAATGCAAGGAGAGTATTAGAGGGGTGCTGAAGGGTAGGCTTCCACCTGACAAGGATTTGAAGGCTGAAATTACCCAGGTCCAAAGGTTGTTACTTTCTTTTTCCATTTTACCATTTTCCTGGGTGGGTTGGATTACCACAGTAATACTTTTTATGTGCTTTCACTAGAATACTTCTGCATGGTAACTCTTGGAGCATCTCAAAAGACTATTCTGATTTACTTTCTCCAATGGGATTTATTGTTGGTCATTCAAATAAAGCATTCAATTATTTTAGCAAGCTCAAACCTCTGACTGAATGCAGGTCTCAGGTTTTTTATCGATTTGTTCCTTTACGAATTAAAAACTTAATTTTGCATTGTTATGAGGCTTGAGAGTCTTCAATCTGAAAATCAATATATATTATATTCTACTATTGTGTAGGTCTGGATTGTCTTTTCTGTGCTTTGTTTTCTTCGGTAATTTCTTAGTTTCTTTCTTTTCCTGAATTTGGACATTATAATTTAATAATTGCGCTGTCTTTTTAGTTTATTGAAGACTGTAGGAGCTTATTTGATTCATATATCAATTAAGGCAACTTTGTGGTTCATGAAAGTCCACCTCATTTGCTGTTTTTAGGTCGTGATGAATTTAATATTGCATTTTTTGGTACATGTGTGTCCTATCACTGTGTGTTAATATACACATTAAGAGTGTGCATCAATATATTCATAACATATTGAAGAGCCATGTTATTGTGTCAATGCACTTACAAAGCATGACATTGCCTGTGTCTGTATTGTCTTGTGTCTCTGCGAGTTCTTTGTTTGTGTTTTGGCCAAACTGCACTGTACATACAACATATACATGAGTTCTAAGTCAGAGGTTGAGAATTCCCTAAACTGAAAGATCATCTGTTATCTGTCAACATTAGATGGATTGTTGTGAAGGGTGAAAAGATTTTCACCTTCAATGAACTTGTTCCTAAAAGTGCATATTCAAAATGTTAAGTATGTTAGACCTATCAAGGTGGTAGAAAGTATGCATTAGATCTTGACTAGGGTTTCAGCTAATAGCCCAGTTTATTGCTTGTCTGTTTTCATTGGTCCATCATTCTTGAGTGTATACAAATTGAAACTGCAAACACAAGTTATTTGACATTTGACTTCCCAAAGATGCACTTATCAGTAAGTTGGGTGTGATGGAGGAAATAGACACATACCATTTTGTGCTGAATAATTTTCCATGTACATTTAGCTAACCTCAAAATTATTGATCCATTCAGCCTATAGTTTGTTTTGTTGTGTCTCTATGAGAGTTGCATTTGAGTTCTCTTTATTTCAATTCATTAACAGATATTGATACATTAACAGATATTGCTTTGTGTATCACATATTGAGAGACATCTTCATGCTTAAGGCCTCAAGTGTCTTTTTCTTTAGTCCTAATTAGGACATAGCCGCTTCTTCTTTGAGCTATATATTATTGTCACCTCATTTTTCATAAGATAGTTAAATAGATAAGGCTAACATCTACGCAAAGGAAACTGTAGTCCACCTTGTTCTTTGACATTGTCCAATATTTACGCCCCAATTATGCTTGGTCAGCAAACACCACAAAGTCAACATCACAAGAGGAGAGGGCAATATTTGTTATGGTAGGCTCAAGCAGGAAGAGAGCTGTGGTAGAATAGAATGTTTTGGTGGGATGAAAAAAGGATACGAATTAGAAATATCACTTGCCTTTTTGAAATATATATATTTTTCTCACTTTGCACTACGACATAATTGGTGCAGAGTTAATTGTGTTACTGAAGCATCTTGCCCCATGCTCTCTGTAATGGTTGTTTCAAATTTTATAATGTTTATTTTGCTAATATGCGCCAAAATGTGGATACTCATTGTGGCTTGTAAGGTAAATTTTGTTCCCAAGACAAGAGCAATGGTGGGTTTTTCAGCGTGGGATATGGATCATGAGAAAAAGTGGAAGAGAGGAAGGAACAAAATGATGATCTTAACATCAATCATGATCGAAGATAGGGAGAGGTCTTCGATCATGATAATGATGATTTTAACTGATGGAGATAGTTAAAAAGTGAAATCTTCTGGGAGTAACAGAGGGGAAGGGAGGATTGCCATTTAGTTGTTTTGAGATAACTAAATGGCGATATTCTGGGAACATTTGTGATTTGTCTGCCTTTCCATATTGACTGACAGTCTCTAACTTGATTAATGTTTTTAGAATGTCTACTTTGTTGAAGTTCCTTTTCCAAGATGTTTCAAATCATACCTTTTCCACTGGCAAATAACTGGAGTTAATAGCTTAACTGTTAGCTTGTTTTGCTTATCTTGTGTTGCTTGATGGCTGTTTCGACAGTCTGTTTGTGCTTTGCATACATATATAAACTAGTGGAAAGACAAATACAATGTCTCTTGCTCCATCATCATTTCTTGATTGTTCCATTGCTTGCCCAAATTTAAATGTCATTTGCTTAGTGCCCTGAAAAAAGAAGCTATAATGCACTAAGACTCCAAACATTATCCATGTTGTGTTGGATGCGCATCAAACACCTTGTCAGGTACGAGTCATTTGTGACATGTTTGGTTTGCCAATAAATTAAACAAAAATTAAAAGATTCCAATACTTCCGACGATGTATCACATTCTTAGTGACGCGTTCTACGTATTGGGGGGGTCTTATCATATACTTTAGGAAGTATATGAGTAATAAAAAATTAATTAAAAATTAAATTTTTTTACCCTTCAGAAATAGTATTCCTAAAATAACATACTTTCTTTTCATTCTTTTAGTGAAAGTCAAGATTCCTCTTCTCCCCCTTGAATACATGGTCTACAAATCAGACTTGTAAAATATGAATTTCTTTTTTCTTTTGTACTAGCACCAATGTCTTTATTATCTATTAATAGTTACATAAATATGCATGTTAATACGCCGTAAATATGTGAATGCTTATACATAGAATTACTTGTATATATTTGATTTGTTTCAGAGCCTTCACTGTCCTAAAAGATTTAAGAAATGCTTTGTCCCATTTTCGTGTCATGTCAGTGTTTTCATGTTTGTGACATGCATCATAAATAAGTGAATGAGGATACTGCAGATTGTCTCACTTGCTTCTTTTGACTAGATGGATTAAATAAGTTAGAGGGCCTTTTATGATAATTGCAGTCATAATTTCATGGTGAAAATTTACTCCCTTCCCACTCATGACATCAATGTCATTATAAGTACTACTTAAGGAGCTATGTCTAAGAGTTTTTGTGGCTTGTAGATGTCAATATTTGATATGCATGAATTATCCTTCATTCTTTATTTGACTGTAGATCCCTAATATTATGGTTGTTGAGTTTACATTGATATACATTTTGTCCTGCAGTTCTCTCCAAAAAGAGTATGACGACTTAGACAAAAAGGCTGATGAAGCCAGGAATGAAGTGACTACACTGCAGTTGAAAATACAAGAAGTCAACAATAATTTGTCCAAATTCCACAAAGATATGGAATGTAAGTTTTAGTGGAATTATGTATCAAATAGCTATCGTGAATCTGGAGAGCCTATCCTTATTCTTCCTGTTGTTTAGCTTTGTATAGGAAAACTTGTCAGGAAAAAGTTTTCATGAAAGAAACAAAGGGTCATGCAGATATCTGTTCCGATCTAGTTCTTCAAGATAATTCAAAATACCAATTTTGTTGACTTATGGAGGCAGGGGCAAAAGGATAATTTGCATTCAGAATTTCTCTTAGAGCAGATCTAGCCAATTATATTCAACTATGTGTTGAGGGGGGGGGGGGGGAGGGAGGGGGAGGGGAGGGTCTTTTTTAAGTCAACTATGGCGTAGTATATACTCTATTATGTACTGAGTTAAAGAAGTTGGTATCTATCTTTTCTCTGGAGAGGCAGCCTGCAGCTAGCAGTTATAATTATGATTTTGAGCTTTTATTCTTTTAAACAACAGATCATGCATTCTTACCCTCTTCTTTGTGGAAGAGTAATAACAGCCTTATTGCATCTGATGCAGCAAGAAAGAGATTTGTTGAATCTAAACTTCAGGCAGTGGACCAGCAGTCTGGTGGCATCGACTCCTATCTTAAAATCTTAGAGATTGCTAAAGAAAAGAGAGATGTGCAGAAAAGGTTTTCTATATGATGTTCATTTACTTGGTTCTATTTCATTCTGCAACTTCCTGGTGACTTGCGCGCCAATCTCCTTCATGTATTAACAGTGTATGCATACTGACATTGCCCTGTAAAATACAGTAAATATAACATTGCTGATGGCATGAGGCAAATGTTCGACCCATTTGAAAGAGTTGCACGTGCTCATCACATTTGCCCTTGCTGTGAGAGACCTTTTTCAGCAAATGAGGAAGATGAATTTGTTAAAAAGGTTACTTTATTGAATTTTTAATTCTATAAGATGTCGTTTGACTTATAATACTTAACCTGAGATGTCCCTGTGCATCATTACAGCAAAGAGTAAAGGCCACAAGTTCTGCTGAGCATATGAAAGTATTGGCTGTGGACTGTTCAAATGCTGATTTTAATTTCCAGCAATTAGACAAGCTCCGGGTGGTCTATGAAGAATATGTCAAAATAGGCAAGGAATCAATTTCTCTTGCAGAGAAGAACTTGACTCAGTTAAATGAAGAGCTGGGCCACAAGAATCAGGCTCTTGATGATGTAAGTGTAAAATATTCCGTTGTTTGCTTTTAATGGTAGAATTCAGTCTAATATCTGGAGCTTGTTATTTTCATTTTTATGCAGTTCTTCTAGGAAAGCTCTCATTTTCAAACTTTTTGTTCCTGTTTAAATTGTTACATGGGTGCTTCTGGTATCATGGATGATACCTGCTCTACTTATGTCAGAAGCTATATTCCTCTACCTAGGAATCATGTCTCTCCCCTTTTGTGTCTTTCGAGTGGACCAATGGGTGGTTTGTAGATGCAAGAATTTCTTTGGCGTGTATTTTCTGAACCAGAAACTCTTTAATCTTCGTATTTCAGCATTCTATTTAAATGAGTACTTATACGGAAAAGAAGTGTTTATGCTTAACGTTGAGCAGCATTATGATTGATGATTCCAACAAGCTTTCTTTAGAAAGCCTACTATCACTAGGCTGTGACGTAGACCAATTTATTTTAGTGATTATTGAGGGCCCTAAACTAGCATCAAGGGCTCTTAATATTTTAAGCGTATTCGTCCAGTGAAGGTTAAATAGTATATATTTTGTGCTTGGATCTGTGGAACTCTTTTTGGCACCAGTACCCTGTTATGAAGCCTTTTAAGCTCATTTAATATACCAGTACCCTGATTTGATAACTTGCAAAAGATGGCTGCATTTTTTTTTGTGTTGCCGAAAGTGAAAGTTTTCTTCTCACAATATGCGCATATTTGAACTCTTCTATAGTTATTATGACCTCTTCTGCAGCAAACCTTTAAGTTGCTGTTCTGCAGGACCTCCATAAGGTCTTGTTTGAAAAATCTTGCCAGCAAGAAATAATTTTTACAAGTTATCTTTTTCGAGACAGAATCATGAATTTTTTGGTAGGTTGACGCTAAAATACTTTAAAAGCATAGAACTCAAAATTTTCGGCATTTTTTAACTTAAGGTTGTCAACTTAATCTGGTATATAGCTGAAGTTTGATAACGATGATTGATTGGAATCTATGGATCAGTTGTCAATTTTTGCATGCAGACAACTGTTAATGAAGCTTTCGGCATATCCTTACCATTGCGACTGCGTATATAAGTAATGACTTTGGTTAACATGAGAATTCAAAATGAATATGTGATATACCCTATGGTTTTGTCACTTGACAAACAGTAAAATGTTGCAACTTGTTTTAGATTGATGATCTATTGCTACCAGAATATGGACACCTGCTTTATTGTTCCTGAGCACAGTGGAAATGTTTTCTCTCATCACTTGCTTTTTTTGTTTTGGTTCTCTGGCTATCAATCTCGCCTCATCAGGCAGGGACTTTTCTGCCAAGTTGCTTAATTTGTATATATGCTTATGTAGAAACATCCTATCGTTTTCTAAATAACAATGTTCTATGGCCACAGGTGCTGGGTGTTTTGGCTCAAATAAAAGCTGAAAAAGATTCAGTTGATGCATTGATACTGCCTGTAGAAACAGCTGATCGGCTGTTCCAGGAGATACAAGCTTTGCAAAGACAAGTAGGTGCTTTGGAATGCAAACTTGATGTCCAAGGGCAAGGTGCCAAATCCCTTGAAGATATTCAATCAGAGCTGAAAATGTTGGAAAAAACTAAGTCTGTGACATTCTGTCTCCTTTCTACTAAAATGATACTATTTTTTTCTTCTTCCTGTTGTGTTATCTAAAACAAGTTCTGTTTGGTTGTCATTACTGCTTTCTTTTTTAGCTATCACATTTAGATTATTTGAATCACATTCTTAATCTTGTAATTGTTAGAGGTTCTTGACTGCAATGTCTGTTTATTGTGCTCATCTGTTGATCCTCAGGAGTACATTGATTGATGAGGCGGACAAGTTAAGAGTTGAACAAATGAGCTTGGAAAAGGAATTGACAACTCTTCAATTACGATGGAATAGTGTAAGGGAAGAGAAAATTAAGGTTGCAAATGTATTATCTAACATTAAAAGAGCGGAGGAGGAGTTGGATCGCCTTTCTGAAGAGAAAAGCCAAGTTCAGCTTGATTTGAAGGTAAATAATTTTGCAAAAACATGCCAAGGTATGTATTTACTGGGTAACTGGGAGTCCTTATTGATAGGTGTGAACTTCAGTCTGTACTGACTTTCTATATTAGGTCTAGATAATCTTCACTGAAAATTTATGGTAAAAGCCTATACGTGTGGATATATACGCCCAGCTGTGCTAAAGTACCACTGAAAAATAAAGGTCCTCTTCTCCTCTGTGCTAATACTTTGGAAAAATGTTTGGTTTATGCAGCTGAATACAGAAGTTCTTTAATTTCTTATTCTGGAATTCATCAAAATCTAACATTCATTTTTGTTATCTAAATAATATTTAACTGAATAAATGCTTCAACTTTGCATTTTCACTTTCAAATGCTTACTTCTCTATTGCCTGTATCTTCTACATTATAAAGTATTCTTATGTGCTTATATCATCTGATCACTTCACATCGAGTTCAGAAGAAGTTCAGGATACAGGATAGCCTCTGATCCACTCTACACATTACTCTATGCATGAAACATTGTGCATTGCTAGCATTGAACTCAAAAGGTATTCAAATGGTGCATTAAGCTATGCTTATGTAAATTGAACTAGAAGTTAATCCCTGGTAGGGGAGAGTGAGTTTGCCTGATGCCTTCGTCAAGCAAGTTCCTTGGACAACCTATGTTGTTTCGTAATACCCATATCTTAGAATATCGTCTACAAGGCAAATGCAGTACAGCATGAGAAGTTAAGTAGTTAGTCTCCAACTTGTGGTGCAGGCTATAACACCGCCGTCATATCTCAATTCCAATTTTATAATCTTCAATTACGTGTTTCTTGGGTTGAATTAGTAAAGTAGTTAACCACCAACTTGTGGTACAGGCTATAACACTGCATTCATATCTAAATTTCTATTTTAGAATCTTCAATGACGTGTTTCTTGGGCTGAATTAGTTTCGACTAAGTTCCATTTCTAAATATCCTGTTATTTCTTTCTGGGTAAATGTGTTTCAGCAACATTAACATTTATATTGTGGGTGAGTGTGTTAAGAAAAATTAAGATTAAGCTACATATTCGAGCTATAATGTTATGAGATTTGGTTGAGATAATTGACATGTATTCTGTATATCATATCTCTTCACAGTGTTAATTGAGTCGGAACCTTTTGTAAAGTGTTGTCAATGTTTTGTTGTTTTAATTTTAGAGACAGAGCACTTGAATTCACCGATAAATATTATCAACCTTGAAGCTAGCATCTCTTTGCCTGCTTTCGCCCCCTTTTGCGAGTTCTCATGGAAGCACTAAATTTGCATTCATATTTACATATCTAAAAACTGTAACGGAAAAATAAGCTTGAAATAAGTTATAATGTCGGTATCCTAGTTCTTTTTTAGTCTTAGACTATTTTTTTAGCACACAGAAACTAGAAAAATTCATGTCTCCAATACATGTAGAAATAATTTACTGAGAATTGCTATTACCAACATTATTTTGTGAAGTTATAGCAAAAATTGCTATTTACTGGGAGTTAATGAATTATGCAGAGTCGGTTGAATTAGATTCATTCGTAAACAAGTAAATGTAGCTGAGAGTTTATGGGAGGAATGAATCAACACACTCGTTATATATTGGTATTCTTATTTTGTGCAAGTAATGGAAATCGTTTGTTAACTTTTACCGCTTATTTTCCTTGAAAGTCGGTTCTGTAATATCTGTCCATATCTATTTTGGTATACTCAGGCTCTTTTATCCTTCATTCGTTGTCTCATGCATTAATACCAGTATACCACTTGACTTTTCAGCATCTGGAAGAGGCTCTGGGCCCTTTATCAAAGGAGATAAAGAAACTGCTTGAAGACCACGAGAATCTGAAAGTCAAGCTTAATCGTGAATATGAATTGCAGGCTGACCATTATAGGAAATACCAACAGGAAGTTGATACACTGACTAACATGTTTTCTAATATCGAAGAGTATGTTTTCTGGCATAAGGTCAGCCACTATTGTTTTCATCTCATTAATGTGTCCATAATTAGATCTATTTTCCAGGTATAATAACTTAAATAAGGGAGAGAAATTGAAAGCATTACAAGAAAAGCAAACTCAATCAGAATCTGAGCTGCGAAGTTGTCAGACCAGAATGAATGAACTTTTGACTGAACTGGACAAGAGTAGAGACCTTACGCGGAATCAGGCAGAATTAAGGCGCAACATAGAGGAGAACTTAGAATACAGGAAACTGAAGGATCACGTGGACCAGCTCACTCGTGAGATTGAATCACTTGAAGAAAGTGTGCTTAAGATTGGTGGTGTGTCCAAAATTGAAGCCTTGCTTCTAAAACTCTCACAAGAAAGAGAGAGTCTGCTTACAGAGGTTTGAATAATTTTCTCTTAAATGCTTTATGTTCTGTAATGATATCAGATGGAGTCAGAGATCTCCAAATAAAAATCTAATAAAGATTTATGGAATTGAAGCTGATGACAGTGAGTGCCGATTGGTAGTGGCTTAATGCGCTGAAATAGGAGTAATGCCATTTTGTTGGTTAACATGCTTTCACACAATTTTTCTCCTTTTTATCAGAGGATAAACACATTGTAGTTTCTTTAGTTATACAAACTGTTGGGAGTTTTCTTACTGTTTATTGTAAGGTTTGTGTAGGCTTGAGGCTTGTATGGTTTTCTGATACATTTTGCACAGTTTTTGGTTCCTTTTTCAATAACTAAGGGCGATTCTTGTTGCAGTTAAATAGGTGTCGTGGCACCTTATCTGTGTACAAGAGCAACATCGATAGGAATAGAGTTGATCTTAAGCAGGCACAGTACAAAGACATTGACAAGCGATATTTTGACCAACTAATTCAGCTAAAGGTGATTCATAACTCACTTTAGGTTTCATTAAAACCTCCTCCACAACACAAAAAAGAAAGGAGAGGAGAAAAACGAAGTTTATTTATATAGTAAATCAGAATTTTGTTTTTCCTTGACAGACTACTGAGATGGCAAACAAGGATCTAGACAAATATTACAAAGCACTTGACAAGTGAGTTCTCCAATACTAGTTCATTTATGCATTTATATGATTTGTGCTGTGAGATATGTTGAAGTTTTCATTTGAAGAGACTTGTCAGTATAAGCAAATTGGGATAGTTACGGGAATGGTGGTTCTGGGTAATTATGGACATTATAGTGTAAATACCGTATATCTTCATCTACTTCATGCCTGTGTCATCCTTGTATATGTTCTTTTCCTTGATGCACCTTCGCCACTTCGGCCATCATCCTTCATCATTAATCATTGCTGCCATCATATCTGCCTGTTACTGTTCTCCACAGTCATCGTGATCCATGTCACAGGGGCAAAAACTCTATAAATTTTTTTTTGGCTAACTGAGGCCTCCATTACCCTCAAGTCAGTCAGGCTTCCCCATAACCTCACGCATTCTTGTGTTTGGATTGTTTGTTTGAGTGAATTTAAGCAAGCCCCTACACAGACATTGTGCAGAATTGTTAAGGTAACACAGTATTATTGCCAACAACTCGAGCGCATATTTGTTCATTATTTCAAACACAAAGGACAACTACGCTTGCACACACGTAACAAAAAATGTGCAAGTTGGAGGAATGTAATATAACGGCAACCAAGGTCAGGGCAACAGACAGTTCACACTATTAGGGAAACAGACCAATCATGTGCCACCAGGTGTTAGGTAGTTTTCCAACTTCTGCCATCTTCGAACTTGTCATGTGTCAAGCTGTTGTCTTGAGTCAGACATCGTGGACCACTTGCACATGGTCCGAACATGTCCCATCTGTCACATTCAAGCAGACTTGGTCTGGATCTGTGTTTCCGCATGCACCAGGTATATCAGCTGGCGAGTGTCGCTCATCAGGAGCTTCCCTATGCTTAACTGCAATTACTGGTTATCAGTTTAGCTCGCTGCTTCATTTACTTCAGCTCTATGCGAGTTGGATATAAACCAGACATTTACATGGAGACCACAGTGAAGTCTAAGTTGAATGACGTTTTAGGCATGTTAGTGGTGGCAAAAGGGGGACCTTTTCTTTTTCTTTCCTCTTCTGAATGGAGGAGGACCTTAAAATGGGTAAGGGCAAAAGCAATCTGTATGAACTTCTTTGTTTAATAAATTCATAATTATGTTTACTCACATCAATCTGAGTTATGGATAATTACCAGAACTTTACCCAAGAAAAATGTCTGGAGTAGGCATTGTCACCCTGATACTAGACTCGAGTAAAATCATTAATCTTGCACCTATTAATTGGGTCTAAAGGTTCACTGGTTAATGGAAATGGGTACATCATGTGCATTTTATTTCATGTGGGGTTAAGTGAAGTTCATGGAATGGGTGATTTATGGGGCCACAGTGTATGTTCTTCCTACTTTCTTTTTGGGTGAGAGATTGAGGGTAGGATGGGTTGGAACCTGGGAATATAACTAGATGAACATTTAGTAAGGTCACTATTTACACAATTAGGTCTGTTTCTTTTGGCATGACTGCTATTCTATGCAATATGTTTTCTTTGAAAAAGTATGGAATTTTAGTTTGCACTTCACGTTGGCTGAGTTACTCATATGCACTTATTGTTGTTTTGGAGATTTTATCGGTCAAGGGCTTTTCAGAATATTTCCTCTCGCTTACCTTGGTGATTATCATATTCAGCTGAGTTATGGTTTTCTGCAGAATAAAGTTTTCTTTTATGGCTTTATGTTTTTTTCCCCTTCTTGTGTGTGTGTGTGTGTGTTTGGGGGGGGGGGGGGGTCAGTCACATCTGTTTTGGCTTTTATTTATTAATAATATGATTTTGGAATTAAGCTTCAATGTAGCACTGGTGACTGGTCGTTCATCACTGGAATAAAAGTGTGTTCTCTGTAAAACCAAAATACAGTATTCGTCGGGTTGTTTCTCTGTTTGTCTACTGATGATTTGAGTACGATTTCCTATCATTCTGTGATTGGTAAAAGTGATGATATGATGACATTTTATAAAATAATGTTTTGAGCGATTTCAGGACATTCTTTTCATGATATACTCGTCTGAAAGTAACATGAACACTATTCTGATTATCTTTTCATCAAATCCTTCTTTCTATTTTAGAGCACTCATGCGTTTCCACACAATGAAAATGGAGGAGATAAATAAGATTATACGGGAACTATGGCAGCAGACTTACAGGGGACAGGATATTGATTATATTAGCATCCATTCAGATTCTGAGGGTGCTGGTACTCGGTCTTATAGCTATAAGGTAACTTAAGTTTGTTTTCTGTTGTTTTGCTTTTTGAATTCTTAAGGAACTAAACATGATCTTTGACGTTGCTTCAGTACAAAAAAGCAGATGGAAACTGTTTCCCGTTCCCAAATTATTACATGGCGTGAAATGTCTTTGCAATTGCAAGTTCTAAGCATATAAATGGCATTATCCAAGGACGCCTTATACGTCATCATTAGCTTTGACTTGAATGATTATGAAAGACTTTTGGAAATATTGAGGCATACGAGGTAGCAGATTAAGTTGTAGCCAAAGAATGCCCGAATGATTTAAATTGTTAAGTTATTCAAGCTCTCAAGAAAATACCTTTTTTTGCATGATTTCATGTCTTTTTAATTATGTAAGGTCACTTGAGGTAAGAATTTGGACCAATAAAATTGATTGTTACTAAGAAGGGGGAATGGAGAGAGAGATTAGAATTAGTTACACTTACCTCTTAAAGTAGCTGAATTACCAAGTTCTCTTCAATAAGTTTACCAGATTTACCAAACTTCTGCTGCCATTAGGAATTCGAATGAACAATGATAACATTTTTATTGAACTTCCAATCTTTTTCTTCATTGGTCCTTATATTTTGCTGAGCAATATACTCTTGATTTGCGATTTAGACGATATAAATTTTACAATTACATGCATAAAGGAAGGAGTTCTAATCTGGAAACATAACTGTTAGATGGAAGTCGTTTCAAGCCAAAAAATTCCATATAAAAAAAAAAAAAAATCTCTGTTTTTGTTTTCTTTCTTGATTTTCTCTGCTTTTTTTTTTTATAATTATTTTATGTTTCTGTCTATTCTCCTTTTAATTTCTGATCACAAGTCTTCTCATCTTGGAGATGGCAATGAGGAAGATGAGGGGGGAGGGGCCTAGAAATAGGGAAAGAGAAGGTGGAAAAGCAACAGACGGAACAGACAGCAATGTGAATGAGAGAGAGATGGAGTGGATGACTGGCGGAAAAGGTTACACACAGCGGGGAAAGAGAGGGGGACAAAAGAGGAGACGGTAAAGGGAAAGAAGAGAGAGGTGAAGGTGGGAAAGGTGGACAGAATGGAAAATAGGATGCTGAGGGTAGAAATAGAAAGGGAGGGGAGACATGAGGGGATGGGTGCCAGCTGGGAGTAGGATGAAAAGGAGAGGGAGGGATGATGGTAAGGGGAAGGCAGAGACTGAGAGCCGGTAGTGGTAGAGGTAAGCAGATTGAGAGACTAAATTTATGATTTTGTAGGATTCACTCTCTTTCAATTGACTAATTGAGTAAACACAACGAAATTTTGGGATGCAACCTATTTTAAGAGCTCACATCCAGGATGTGAACACTCTTTGTACGGTTTTAAAATCTTTGAAGTTCTTAGAGGATTAAATTTAATTAGGATATATACGAGTCTCCTCCAAGTATGGAGATATTACAAATACAATTCTCAAAATGTATAGGGTTTATTGAGACTCTCAGGAGCAAAATGGTTTGTTAATATATTAGTAACATAATTTTTTTTTTTAATTTGAGATAAAAACTGTCAACTCATAACTTCTGTATGAAATTTCTAACAGAGTAAAAAATGAGAGATTTTTGTAATTATGCAAGGCGTAAGGATCAAGTGTTTAGCTTTTCAGAGAAGAGGTAAGTGTAATCAAGGAATTGCATATTGATTTTGAGCATATTACAAAATGATAAATTTACTCAAAAGAAAATTTCTGTTTTGAATTTAGAAAAATGCAGAAATTTAAAGGAATAATGGAATATTTTAAATGAAATTTTGTTAATTTAACACAAGTTATGCTTCTTTTAAACTGGAAAGATTGGTTTTTAGGATCTATTAATCTAAGTTTTATTAAGTACAATAATAAATGTAACTGAGGTGGTGGTAAATATTAACTAATCTCATAAAAACCTAAGTTCATTCAAAACCATATGGAGTTATTAGAAGGATCGGAAATGCTAACACCATTCATTTTCCTACCTCCACTTTTATATTGAAAATACAAATTATCAGTTAAAGGTAGACAGTACATTAAACGAAAATACCATTTTCTGTAAATTGCCCTTTATTTTAATCTAATTATGAGTATATGAATTAATTTTTTTTAATTAAAATATTTAATTAATTTAGTTCATTATTTTGCTAGTAATTGTAAGTAGTATTTTATTAATTTTGAAATACAAAAATGTTTAAACACTATTTGAAACTCCAGAAATGTTGGCAAAGTTTGGGAAATGTTAAGAAACTTCAAATTTCTTTTATGGAAATTCTGCAAAACATTCTATTTCAAGAAATTGTTTCAGAACTTTGAGGTACCTAAATTTTTTACTGGATAAGAGGAATTTAATATCATGATTGTAAAATAACCCTATAGTTTAACTAAACATCTCCACAAATCTTAAATTGTCTAATCAAGTTATTCCCTTAATTCACCTTACTAATTCACCCTAATAGTACTTCAAGATGGTCATTTTTTCTTCACCAAGAGAGTTAAGAACCGTAAAATGTTTTGAACTATTTGTAATGTATAATAGTTTATAGATAATAGAGTAACGAACTTTATACGCTCCATGTCCGAACAATTCCCCAGCTTTTTCTATAATTTCTTTGGCATAGGACTTAGCAGAAAAATGAAAAATAAGCTCTCTGAACAATGGACTTGTCATTTTTACTCTATTCATATCAGTATTCAGGTCGTCTCTGTGAGCTGATCCTAGAAAATTCTTGTGTAGAAAGTTCCAGTTTACTCGCTTTTTTTCCGAGAGTGGCCATAAAGGCTTTGTTCGCAAGCTGACATGTGGACGATCTCCGTCACCATGCTAAAAGTTTTTACTGCATATATGCAGCTATATTCGATCTATTTTTATTTGAGTCTATTAAGTTTCACAAATCCAAAACCCATGGCACCAATTCCAGCAGTCTTAATGGATCCATCACATTGTATAGTGTGTTGATTTAAATCCACATTCCTCCTCACTTCATTGTGCCATTAAGTGAACTTGAAATATTTTCTTTTTTGTTAATCAAACGGTTAAATTGCAGGTCTTAATGCAAACTGGTGATGCAGAACTAGAAATGAGAGGAAGATGTAGTGCTGGTCAAAAGGCAAGTAACAGTCTAGAATTTACCATGAGTTATATACTGATTATTTTTCTTATCGTTGCAATTGTCCTTTGTTCTGTTCCCCCAATTCCATTTTCTCTCTCATTTATAGGTCCTTGCTTCACTTATCATAAGATTGGCGTTAGCTGAAACTTTTTGTCTCAATTGTGGAATACTGGCACTTGATGAACCAACCACAAACTTGGATGGCCCTAATTCGGAGAGTCTTGCTGCAGCTCTCCTCAGGTACAGATAACTTGCTATTAACGAACGGTATCTTTACCAGAATTGCATTGCATATTGCACTTCATCATTGCCCTGTAACGTCATCAGAATAATGGAGGACAGAAAAGGCCAAGAGAATTTTCAGCTTATTGTCATTACTCACGACGAGCGTTTTGCTCAACTTATTGGCCGGCGTCAACATGCTGAAAAGTACTACCGTATAACTAAGGATGACTAGTAAGCCTATTTCTCCAGCTTTCCAGATTACATTTGACACTACCCTTTTCCCCGTAAATTTACATACATCTTATGTTACTCAGAACTTATTTTTCATGCTTTACTTCTCTTTCAGCCAGCACAGCATCATTGAAGCCCAAGCGATCTTTGACTGACGGCGCTGAGCTCGTATGCATAAGGTTTGCGTAAATGAGTACACTGCTTGCATTCTTCAATTTACTGTAATTATTCAGCTTCTCCGCGTCGTATTATTCTGTAGCCAACTTCTGTTGTAGATTATGGCTACTGTAACCAAACCATTTGTTGTCTTAAACTATTGCGACCTTCTGTCTTCTGTCTTTGCTCTGCTATAGCTGCTGGGTTTCTCAAGTTGTGTATCGACTTTGTGATCCATTCTCTAATACAAGTATCCATTTGGGATTGTGAGTGGTGGTAAAATTTTCACCCTTAAATATTTTGTTGATTTATTATTATAATCTCAAATTATGAAAGTTCATTAGTGTGACACTTGAAGCCTTTGGCACACCCAATCTGGCGATTTTTCAGGCAAACAAGCAGGTGTACGGTTGGTGTTAGTTCTTTTTAGATAATTAAACTCTTCTCTCATGAGTTTTGGTGTAATTACATACAAATTCCGGTGATTTTAAAAATTACATCTAGTATTTATGAGGTTTGTTTCTGTCTAATAAATAAGTCCCTTCATTAGTTAAAATTCACTGAATTTGTTGATAGTAGCAGAAAAGTTAAACGAAAATTGATATTTACTGTCGATTGAATTATTAATAAATTATTGTAGGTCAAACAATTTTTTTTATGATTAAACTCTTGTTATACATCTCTACAGGTTAATGCATGTGCAGAGGTATATCTTTATCGTTATAAGTGTAGTTTAGTCAGAAAAGATATTTTTGGCCTGTAAGAAGTCAATCAACGGAAAATAACGAATTTTTTTCTTCAAAATATCAATAAATTTGGTGTATTTTAACTAATGGGGGATCTATTTGTTAGATGAAAGCAAACTTTAGGAGTACTAGATGTAATTTTTCAAATTACAAATGTTTGTGTAATTATAGCAAATTTCAGAGGATGGTGTAATTATCCCTTCTTTTTATGTCAACTCCATATATGAAACACTACTCATTGCCCTATGAAAAACTACTAATGGGGCGTTTGCAAAAGTTTGTACGTTTCCAAAAGTGATTAATTTTGTGAAAAGTAGATAAGTGATTAAGATGTAAAAGTTATGTGTATTTGGAAATAATAATTAGGGTTAATTATAATAATCTTCCCTATTATTATGAGAATATATAAATTTTTCCTTATTATTATGAAAATTACGAGTTGCCTTCTTTGGCTAATTGATGTTAATCCAATTTAACAATAGGTGTTTAAATGATTATTTTATCTTTATTTATAAAATTAAAATAATTCAAAAAAAATTAATAGTAGAAGTATTTTTTTTGTTTGAAATAAAAAGAAAGAAAACGTTTTTTTTTTAATAACTTAAAAATATGCTTATGTTTTATTTTTTTAGGAATTGTAACGTTTGAATTTTATAAAATTATAATACGCTAAAATTGACTTGTTTAAATTTTTATTTGACATATTAAAATTGGCTAAATTATTGAAATTAGCCTCAATATTTTTAACGTTCAAATACTTTATTTTATTACTTGCTAGAAAATGATATAATTTCAACAGAAATTTGCAAGCTTTGAACACTGTTAGAAATATAAATTAATGCCACAACCCACAAATACACAATATGTGATTAAAAAAATATTATAAAATAATGTACTAAAAGTTATGAGTATATTTAAAAATAACTATTATCTCTTGGAGGTATTTACGTCATAAAAAATAAAGTTATTCAAGTTGATTGTACTATAGAAAGTTTAGACCAATTTTTTTTTTTATGACATTAGCAAAATTCATTAAGTTGACTAACGAAATGGACAATTTGTAAGGTGAATATATTTAGAAGGGAAGTTGAGGGGGGTATATTCCCGTAGCAGGGCAAGTCAACGTAATTAACCCTAGTAATTACAAGTAGAAAAAAATTGGTGTATTATCAATTTATTTATGAAATTAATTACTTATAAAAATGTGAATTCAACACCAAAATTATTTTTCCTAGACAGACCCAGTCAAGAATTTATATTATATATGAAAATGTGAATTTGATGAGTGTTTGTTTTTATGGTGAAAAGACATGCAAAGCACATATTCAAGTAGGAGATGGAGGAACAAGCACTTGGTTACAACATCCCACAAAGCAATCTTCGCTTCTACCGTCTTCTATCATATTTTGGATTGAACGCAACAACAGGAGACTAGCAGACCTGCGTTGGAGTTAGCTTTACTTATCTTTAATCAGATTAGGGATCGGTACCAAGTGAAAACTACACACAAATATTACAAACACATGTGTCATATGGATAGTGGAGGATTGCTTGGTTGTAATACTTAGGGCATGTTTACTTTTATAAATGGGATAAAGGGCATGAATAGTGCATTTGTGATTAGTTGGTGTTTGACATATTAGCTAGTGAACTAGCTATTTGTTTATTTGTTTACTAGCAAGTGAACTGCTGTTGATAAGTTGACAAATTATTTTCTTACCCCATAATCAGACAAGTTTAATTGTCATGTCAACTTTTACAAAAAATACTATTTCTTGATTCTTGTATCAACAAAAAAGCCTCTTCTTCCACCGATGACTCTGTTTTCTCTTTTTAGCAAGTGGCGTGTGCTAGGTGCATTTAATGCACCTGACTTTCTTCAGAGTAAATATAAGGAAAGTTTAGGTTACTTTGGTAACTTTCTTACCCAAAACGAGGGCATTCTTGACAAAAATATGCAGTCCGAAATGAGGAAATTTGGTTGGCCTATAATCAACAATCCTTCTATAATGATTATAATCACTTAACAATGTGAGGATTATAATCACTTAACAATGTCAGGTAGTGCCGGGCCAACCCACTAAACGACGTACCACATATTTGCTAGTAAACATAACATTAAGCATGATTACGAACAATATCCTTAGACAATTATTAAAAGTAAACATGCCCTTATGCTATTAGCTGAGGATAGCTTGGTTGGGAATTGGGATTGCTTGCTTATGAGCTTGTTGTACACTCCTCTACTCTAATGAAATTTACCTTTTACCTACCAAAAAAAAAATTAAAATCGCTGAAGGAATATACTGACGTAGTCATACTTGCACTTGATGACTTTAGAGGAATCCTCAACATGAACATTATTAAATGGAAGCCAAGAAAATCTCACCAAATTCAAGGTTAGTTAAACTGCTAACCGGGAACTAAATTTGAATACCAAATTAATATCACTGGTCGTACATTAATTCAGTAGGATTTTGGCTTCAAACTTGGATGAACAGCTACAACTTTCCACAAACACAAGACAATTCAGTAAAATCTACCACTGATGAAAACAGAACAGAACAGAACAGAAGCAGCGGGTGGAGTAAAAATTATTATTTCGCCCAAGTACATATTTGGGTGAAATTAAAGGCAAAATTTAATGATCAATCAAAGTAATGGAAAGCCTTATAACAGAAAGAAATGTAACCAGACTTAGTCCTTGTACTTCATCTCAGACATCTTGAAGCCAGGCATGTCAAATGAGGATGCAAATTTTTCAACATCAGCCTTGAGCGTTTCAATGTCTTTGTTGTTCACCAGACCCTTGTTAAAGTCCTTCAATAGTTTGCCATGCTCCTTCTGGATATTCAAGGTGATGGTCACGGCCCGGTGGAGGAATTCAGCAATCTGCTCAAAGTCTTTCTCAACCAATCCCCTTGACGTCATGGCAGGAGTACCTGCGATGCGAGAGTTATCACTCAGTCACCTCATAGGAAAGACATCATAAGTATATCAAAATGCATGAACCGAAGGATGTGTTAATAATCGAAATGGATAGAATAAAATGATTTAGTCTTGCAAGGAGCTCCATTTACCAAGTAGTGCGTAAGAACCATGAAGCCACCATGTACCATCTTAATCCAATTACTTGGATTTACGAACAGAAAACTTGAAACATTTTTAATGCTGATTTAGAAGACAATTTATGCCACAGCACCTTTGAGGCCTATGAATTTCAAGCCAGTTTTATATGCCGGTTTTGCCAATGTCAATCTTATTCTAGTAAATGTAAATGTCCAACCACTAGGAGCACGGAGTCAAAATGATTCTTACCTATGCGAACTCCTCCAGGGGCCAAAGCACTGCTGTCACCAAATACGGCATTCTTGTTAACAGTGATGTTACATAGGTCACAGAGTTTCTCAACCTTGTTTCCTGAAATAAGCACAGAGATGAATATATCAATGGAAATTTAAGACCACGCAAGCACTTTCCTGACAAAGCATCAAACTCATAGCTGTTACCGGTCAATCCAAGAGGGCGAAGATCCCACAGAACCAAGTGGTTCTCTGTTCCACCAGTGACAAGTTTGTATCCTTTGCTCATCAGATAATTTCCAACTGCTACGGCATTGGCCCTGACTTGTTTAGCATAGGCCTTGAATGCAGGGGTCGCCGCCTGTTTCAAAGCCACAGCAAGAGCACCAATCTGGTGATTGTGGGGACCTCCCTGAAGAGAGGGGAACACAGCGAAGTTGATCTTGTCCTCAAAGTCATATACTGCATCCTCTGGCTGTCCCTTCTTGGCAGGCTTGGGACCCTTCCTGTAGAAGATCATGCCAGCCCTAGGACCCCTCAGACTCTTGTGGGTTGTAGTTGTGACCAAGTCACAGTACTCAAAAGGATCCGCCGCTTCCTGAAACCATTAACCATGATTGTGAGTTTCAGGTTGATGCACCAATTTTTCACATTATTCCAAACACAATGCAGATTCAGAACATCTCTTTTTCTATCGAACAAGAATGCAGAAAAAGCTTCGACAATTGATGCGAAATCGTACCAATAGCAAGAAACAAATTCAGAGAAAAAACATTCTGATTCATCATTCATAACATAAGAGATTAGATCTAGAAGGCCAAGAATAACTGAAATTTAGGAAAATCTTGCCAAGACCAGATCTGGATGACCCAAGCTACTCACATAGCATGCAAATTACATTGATATGTGATCGCTGTGAACATCAAGAAAAATGAGTACTCGCAAGGCAAATATTGCATTTGTTAAGTGAGTAGTTGGGATCTAGCCAGACCAGATCCATGCAAAGTTTTACTGAAAGGGAAAACCCAATGCCTAGCAACTCTCAACAATGCCAAAGCATCATTTAAAAATCTTGGATCCGAGCATGGACATATTAATTATTTTGCTAGAAAGGAACAAGATCTCAATAAAGACAAAAAACAATCCAAATATCGAAACCCGAAAACCAGAAACCATTTCAAATTATTCACTAATTCTTCACACTATACTGCAAAACCAAAGTGCAAAAATGGATCAGCTCATTAAAAATGCCCATAACACATTTAGATCTAGACTTCCGATTTAAACAAGCAAAAGCTCAACATGCAAATTAATGAAGATTAATAACAGATCAAGTAACCAAATCAAATCCATTTCCCAATTATTGCTAGCAATCCATAGCTTGAACGAGAAGTATGCATACCTGAGCAGCAACAAGGCCACTAATATGAGCCATATCACAAAGCAAAAGCGCCCCACATTTATCTGCAACCTCCCTAAACCTCTTGTAATCCCAGTCCCTGGGATAAGCACTCCCGCCACAAATGATCAACCTGGGCCTAAAATCCATGGCCTTCTCCTCCAACCTATCATAATCAATATACCCCGTCTTTGAATCCACCTTGTAAGGCAAACTCTCGAAGTAGATCGAGGTCGCACTAATCTTCTTCCCTCCGGAAGTATAGTAACCGTGAGTCAGATGCCCGCCAGAAGGCAAATCAAGCCCCATTATACGGTCATGCGGGTTCAACACGGCCGTATAGGCGGCGAAATTGGCAGGGGACCCGCTGTATGGCTGGACATTGACGCCCCATTTGGTGGGATCAAGGCGGTAGGCCTGGAGGGCGCGTGAGCGCGTGAGATTCTCGATCTGGTCGATGTACTCGTTCCCGCCGTAGTACCTGTTTCCGGGCACACCTTCAGAGTATTTGTTGGTGAGCGCGCTGCCGAGGGCTTCCATTACGGCGAAGGAGGTGAAGTTTTCGGAAGCGATGAGCTCGATTCCGCGGCATTGGCGGCGCTTCTCCTTCTCGATGAGATCGTGGATTTCTGGGTCCACGACGGAGAGAGAGGTGTTGCCCCACTCGGAAACGGCATCCATTTTCCGGCGAAGTATGAGAGAGAAAGTGCTGTTGTGTGTGTGTGAGAGAGAGAGAGCTCAGAGAGGAGCAAGGAGTATACAATGGAAGTGGGAGGTCGGGGCTTGATTTATGGAGGATGGGGTGCGCTGTGAATAGACCATTATGCCCTTGTGGTTGTTGGCACTAATTTCTTTTTTCTTTTATTTTTCTTGGTTGGTGCTGGAATTATTATTTTTTTTTTTTTTACTTGTTAATCACTTCTCCTTCTATATCTGAACTCTTCCTCTTGCCATTTCTTACCCTTTTGCTAGAAATATTAATATATGATAATATACATCCAATTTATACTTCTCAAATGTTATTTTGGTTTTAAATCAATATAGAAATTATTAGTTTAAAAAGTAGAATGTGCAACACAAATTTTCGTATCTGCAAAAGTTACGGGGCAAAAATATATAATAAGGTGTTCGGTTAAGTTATTCAAAATAAAAGTTCATTATATAAAATGTTTTTAGAATTTATAAGATGTTGGATTTTATATTAAGAAATAAAATTGTTAAAATATTAGAATAAAATATACTTATAAGATGTGAGTGATGATAATTTTATGATTAATATGATCAAAATTGAATGAGTTTTCTTAAAAAATTTAAAAATAAATTAAGAAATTCCTTATTTTTTCCTAAATGAGTTTATAAATACAGAACATCTTATAAGTGCATTGTCATGTTACATGTTAAAAGACAATATTAAATTTTCATTTTATAGTTTAATTGTTACAAAATGATGCAGAGAGAGGTAAAAACTTTAAACATAACCAATATAACTGGAAAAAAAAAAAAAGGTTAATTACACTTGAACCCTCTCTGAAAATATAAAATTACACTTTCTCTAAAGAAATTTTGAAATTACACTTACACCCCCTCCCAAATTCTCTGTTTACACCTAGCTCCCTTTCGTTAGAATTTGGATGAAAAATATTTATGTCAGCAAAAAAAAGTTACATAAATTTTCAATTTTTCCACTCATTTAATATTTTTATGTATATTTTTGTACTTATAAGGGGATAAATGTAATGTATATTTAGAGAGTGAGGTTCATATAATTACATCTTTTCCCTTATAAGAACAAAATTATTACATAAGCACGTTAGATCAGATGCAAGATTGAAAATTTATATAATTTGTTTCGCTAACGTCGGCATTTCTCATGAAATGAGGTCAGGTGTAAACGGTGAATTTTCAGAAGGGGTGTAACTGTAATTTAAATTTTTTTTGGGGGGAAAAGTGTAATTTTGCATTTTGCAGAAGGTCTAACTGTAATTAACCAAAAAAAATCATAATCTCAATCAAGTTTATTGGTAAAAATGGAAATGGAGTCATTGTGTTGTAATTTTGATGAAGAGAATTTGTGTCCATAAAGAGTTGGTTGTTTTCTCCTATAACGATTTTACGTGAAATGAATCTTTTTTTTTTCGTCCCCTCTTATGAAGTCATTTTCTTGCAAATTTTATAAGAGAAGTCGTGATTTAATTATTATTTGTTTATGGAAGTGAAAAAGCGTTGTCGGGTCAAAAGGGAATATTATGTGGGCTTTGTCATGAAGAACAAGTATTCATTAACAACCACCAACACTGTTTTTTTCAGTTTTCTAGCCTTCTTTTTTTCCCCTGAATTTTAGGTGGTGTTGTGTGGCCTTCTACAAGTTGGAACACGTTGTCGGAAATCTATCAATTATAACGGGTTTAATGACATTTATATAATGTGATATTACAAATGAATAGATTATCATTCTATGAAGAAAAAAAAAAATAGCAATTCATCTTCCTGTATTTTTTAAAATGAAGTAATTTATCTTCTTAGAGTGGGAGGTAATTGCTTTATTTTGAGGGTAAATTACAAATACCTTCACGTAGTTTGAAAAATTATAAATATCTCTTTGAGTTTTGTAACAATCTAGCAAATAATCAATTTCCATCTATTTTTATGGGTGAACTGACCAAAATGCCCTTATGCACTGAATTTTTTTTGTTTAATTTTTAAAATTTTTTTGGACTACAACGCGCAGGAAGAGGGTTGTTAAGTTTTTTACACAGAGGAGCAATAATGCGATTTGCCTTGGTTAATTTTTCTACAATTTTAATAAGAAATTCAAGGGCAAACTGGTCAATTTCAGGCATTTGGTTAAAAATTACAAAGCTCAGGGGGATATTTGTAATTTTTCAAACAACAAGGGGGTATTTGTAATTATGTCAAGTCTCAGGGGAGGTGGTTGTAATTTACTCTTATTTTAAAAATATAGAGAAGTAAATTGCTTCATTTTAAAAAATACAGGAGGGGTAAAATGCTATTTCCTTTATATAAGGAAGGCAATTTGCTCATTTGCAATATCACATGGGGTTGCTTGTATTTTTCTCAAATTATAACCCTTGTATGCTTTAGTGAGGTCATAGGAGAAGAAATATAAAGGTTTTAGGATATATTTGGCTTGATGAATTTGGATTTGAGGGAATGACTTGGAGAAAGGATTTCAAATAACTTCGTCTGAAAAGAATTTGAAATTTATCAATATTAAACAAAATATAGTTCAAAATTAGATCGAATTATTCGAAACCTTTTAAATTTGGAATTATCAAAATAAATTCAAAGGATTTATTATTAAGGATTTGAAATCGATAATTTCAAATTCCCTTCATTCTAGATGCAATCTTAGAAATATTTAGGGTGTCAGAAGTTGTACATGACGCATGGAGAATTAATATTTATAGATATTTTGAGTTGTAAGATTTCACTTAAACCATTGATTCAAAAGTCACTGGGCATTTATCATGAACCCTGGTTCAGATCAAACAAGAATTGGGTCGGTACGAGTCAATAATAACAAAAATTCCGGATCTTGGCCATTTGTATAATTACTGAAAAAAATTGGGGGCATTTATACAAATTTGACCATTTATGTAATTATTGAAAAAGTTGGGGACATTTAGGTAAATTCGTAAGATCATTAGGCAACCCCGCATCAGTCAGTATTCTTGCTTTGAGGGTGCGTAGAAAGATGTAGTGGGTGAGTTGTCGGAGTCAAGGGGTGGTTTTGTGTGTGGTTGAGACTTTTGCATGTCATATTTTATACAAGAAAAAAAAAATAATGCTAAATCAATTCTATAAATGAAATTAATTATTTCAAATTTAAAAATTAATAATAAATATAGTAAAGCAAGAGCTCCACATTCAATTTAGAGGAAGATGCTGATGGCTATTCATTTATCCTCTTTTGCTTACATTAAAAGGTAAATTATAATGAAATTCCTTAAAATTTGACATAATTATAATTTTTTTTATTTTTTAAGAAATTATCAATATCCTCTTTATTTTAATATTCGTCCAACAATTAGTCCATTTCATTAGTCTCATTTATGTTTTTATCTTTTTTTTCTTTTTCTTTTTCTTTTTTTGTGGGAACTAGTCTCATTGTGGACTATGAAATATTCTACTTATTCATAAAATTCTAAATATTTTTTACTAGAAGGGCAAGAAAAAATTTCATCTCGTCAACTTTTACAAATTTTTGATTTTTTTTTTTAAAAACAACAAGGCTAATTGGACATTTCCAGGACTCCATCCAAGAATTATATAATTAAATCAAACATTAGGGAGGTGTATGATAACCACGAGGTATGACTAATTGTGTCGAATCAAAGAGGGATCTAGAAAATGTCATCTTTTAGTACTTAGGGAACATGAGTTTAAAGTTCAAGATCAAAACGATCGTTACATTGTAAACTTGAGAGCTAGAACCTATAATTGCAGGGTTTGCAATATTTCTGATATTTGTTATAAGCATGTTGCATTAGGGATATCTCATAGGAGAGAGTCTATGGAGTCTTATTGTGATTGTAGATTTTTCAAAGAAAACTACATGAAGGTTAATAGACGTTGCATTCACCCACTGCATGATCCAACATTTTTGCCTCAAGATCTTGAGGTGTTCCCACTAATTTATTTTCTCGGATTGTCAGAATAATGCTTGGCAGACTTAAGAAAATTAGGAGAAAGGAACCTAGTGAGACTTCTAATGCTGTGAGGAGATCAAACATAGTCATATGTAAAGTGTGTAATGAACTAGGACATAACAAAAGAGCATATACTGTTAGTTGGTATGTGCGGTGATATCTTTTAGCAGATGTATTATGATATAATATGTTAGTCGATTTTAGCATTAGTTAAGTAATTTGCTTCTTGTTTTTCAATTGACAACACAAAGCTAAATATTTAGTACTTGATGTTCCTCTAGCACAACTAGCTAGAAAGTTAGAAAAAAAAGGGGGAGAGGGGGGGTTGTTGCTAGTAGGAAAAAGGAAGATGATTGGGAGTTCAACATCCCAATATGTGGCTCCAACAAAAAACAACAAGAAAACAAAAGCAGGATCTTCGTCCCAGTCAGTGCGTAGAACACAGGTTGCCAAGGCTAGTGTATCTCCTTCAACACCAACATCAACAATATCTTCATAGTCGGCACTCATACTACCAATTTCTTCATCACAATCATTGCCCAGCACAGAATAGGGACCTTCAATGCATGCTATAGGATCATCATCACAACCACCTCATATCTTGGAGCAGTGTATCCACCACCAAGCTTCTGGACAGGGATATGACTCTCCCCACAAAGGGAGATAAGGAGCAAGAACAACTAGGATGCTAAGGAGTCAACTCCAATAAAGTCTGCAAACAACAACGAATGAAAGTGTGTTTTGAAGTACTAAAGTTTTTTGAACAACTTAGTGATGGTGGATTGGTGTTTTGAAACTGATTATGTCTGTTTAAAACCTAATGTGTCTGAATGACAATGTGTTGTGAACACATGTGTTTAGTTATGATTGTTGGGGTGTTTTTCATGGAATGAACACTATCCTTTTATCTTACTATGAATTACTCTATTGTGTGATGTTCATTTTGTTACTTATGCATATTCAATAGGATTTTGTGCATTTTCAACAATATTTTGTTTCAAATTAATCAAAAAAATATATTACAATTTCCCTCAAGAGTAAATATCTACACAACATTACACACCAATCTGATAATGAAACAGTTCATTAAGGTTCAGAGGGCATATTAATCTATAAAATATTTTAGTAAATTATAAAAATAAAATTATAATTTAGAATCCGAAAGGACATTCTGTCTGGTTCATCACAAAAATACGATAGAAATCTAATACATACTAATTTAGTGGACTCGTTGTTGGATGGCCATTAAAATCATAAGGATATTTATAATTTTTCAAATAATAAAGGGGTGTGTTTGTAATTACGCTAAACATCATGAGAGATAGTTGTGATTTACTCTGAATAATAACCGTAATATGTTACTAGTGTGATATAATTAGGGTAAATTGCAAAGTATCTTATGTGAAAAGAGACGCGCTCCAATTTCTATTATAACGTCATAATATTATGTTCCAATCATATATATATATATATATTGAATTGAAAACAATGAATTTTATTAATCGAAAGTCAAGTGATTATATACATTCAGTATTGTCGGTTATCAATATCGAACAAATACAATTACAAATAATCATATCAATAATATCCTAATTAATGATTACATACATTCAGTCATGTCGATTATCAATATCGAACAGAGACAATTACAAACAATCATATCAATATATTTTAGTTATTGTAACAACAAATCATACCTACTATATAGTAGAAACAACATCAACCCACGCAGAGATTCGAACCCATGACCTCTAGATTATGAGGTCTCAACTTCATCAATTAAGTCATCATCAATTAAGTCATCATGGAATCATATATATATGAGGACAATAAATTGTTTAAGGTGAAGGGGATGTACAAAATTTTGATCAAATCTAAGTTGATGGTCCTACTGAATGTACAATATGCTCCCACGTCTGATTTCCCCCCACCTCAAATTACATTGTCTAACGTTGTCTTTTATTTTAAATGAAAAAAAAAAAAAAGGAAAAGAAATTGTCCTTGTAGCTCTTAAACATTTCAGACCCATTGTATAGGGAGTTAGGTAATAATAAGGGTAAACTAGAGCTATTTTTTTTTAGGTTTGATATAATTATAAATACCTTCTTGTTGTTTGAAAAGTTACAATTACCCCCTGAGATTAATAAATAACTTATTTTCATTCATTTTTATGGATGAACTGACCAAAATGCCCTTATGTAAAGTGAATTATTCTTACATTTTTTTGAATTTTTTTGCACTACAATTCGCAGCGAGAGGAGCAATAATTTTTTTGAAATATTGCTCCTCTGTGTAAAATAATTTTACACAAGGAACAATAATGCAATTTGCCTCGATTGATTTTTTCTTCAATTTTAACTAAAAATTCAAGGACAAAATGGTTAATTTCAGGCCTTTGGTTAAAAATTACAAATCTCAGAGGGATATTTGTAATTTTCAAACAACAAAGGACTATTAATAATTATGCCAAACATCAGGGGATAGATAGTTGTAATTTACCCAAATAATTATATGGGACAAATTTTTGTTCGTGTGCAATTTGCAGTTTCGAAATTAGAATAATGTGCTGCATAGCTCGTTGATCAAATAATTTTAGAATATATGATGATTATAGGTGAATTATTTTCGTATTTTTCAAAACTGAAATTTTAGCAAGTTTATGGCGTCCAAGTTTGATAAAATATATCTTTTCCATGCGTTGCAAGATACATTTGAAAAATATATGATTTTTTTGTTATAATTAACTATTATGATCAAAAGATCGTGATAAAATTTAATTAATCACAATTATACAACGACTGTCGAATATTATTTTCACAGACAATCCCACAATATTAGTTATAGTTTAAAATTGTATCTAATGTTTTGACCATAATTAAAATCATGTCAAATATTGAAGGGTTTGTTCTCATTTTCAATTTTCAGTTTCTAGTGGGACATGCGTGTTTTTAAACTTGTATGGATTTTCGTATGAAAATGAGAATATGTTTGGATTAGTTGATAAAATTGTGTTTTATATTGTTAATAATTTCAAGATTTCTTAGTTGATGAAAATGATGATTTTACTTTTTATTATTAGTGATGTCAAATCGAATTTTTTTTTCATTTAAACGACATTGATAGTTATATTTATATTGATTTAGAATCATTAGTTATATCATATCAAAAAATTATGAAAATCAAATATATTATTAGCTTGAAATTAAATTGAATATTTTTTATATGTACGTAAATATATAAAAAAGAAAAAAGGTAATGACTGATATGAGAATGCTAGTAAAACATTTCCAATTAAAATATATATTAACAAAGATGTTTTTACTTTAATTATTGTTTTAATGAACCAAATGACACCGAAGGCAGCATAAGTTTTCTCATTTATTTTGTTCGAATGTGGTAGATGATATTGATTTGTCATAATTTTTAGCCATAATAATTTATAGGGATAATTATATTTACACCCCTTCACCTATTGTTCATTTACACAAATCACTTTTACCTTTTGAAAATATACAGAAACCACCCTTGGCAGCATTTAAAATCCCAAAATACCCCTATTGACTTGGTCAAACTTTAATATAAATTTTGAAGGACAAAAATGCCCTTTGGGGTGTTTCTGTAATTACCAAAAGATAGAGGGAGTGTTAATGTAATGTTTATAAGGATGAGTAATATGACCCCATATATTTTTCTATTATTTATATCAAATTTAAATTTAAATTTAAAATATTTTATTAACTTTTTTTAGTTGAATCTTTATAAAAAAATTATAATTTTTAATAATTGAAATATTAAATTGTTCAATTAATATATATTTATAAAGTTAGCTACTAGGCTATACATTTAAATTATAATTATTACACTTGTGTAAATTATTTTAGATTCTTAAAATTAAAAAATATTTATCCTCTATTTTTATT
The DNA here is from genome assembly GCA_034509735.1 of Sesamum alatum. NCBI lineage: Eukaryota > Viridiplantae > Streptophyta > Magnoliopsida > Lamiales > Pedaliaceae > Sesamum > Sesamum alatum. The sequence goes on along the minus strand of JACGWO010000002.1, from coordinate 45,319,311 downwards.
TATAACTAAAATTAATAAATTATATCAAACTTAAATTTAAGTTTAAATCATTTTATAACTTTTTTTTTATTTAATCTTTACATAAATTACACCTTTTAATAATTGAAATATTAAATTATTTAATTAATATATTACAGAAAGTTAGTTATTAGGCTATATATTTAAATTATAATTATCACACTTTTATAAATTAATTTAAAATTTAAAAATTAAAAGATTATTTATCCACTATACTTATTTGTATTTAAATTTTACTATAATTAATAAATTATACATATATGTGTACATATATTTATACATATATAAAAAAAATATATATTTATACATATATGATATATATCTATATTTTTTGTACATACATATTTAGATAGCGGATGAAGGTGGAGGAGGGCGATAACGAAGGCGGGTGAAAACGGAAGAGGGGTCGGGCACAAGCAGGGTGGCGGGGGTGAGGGATAAATTTTAAAAAATTAATAATTTAAAATGTCTTTCTAATAAATAAATTATTTATTTTACTAATTCTGATATGATTTATATAAAATTCATAAATTATTTTGAATTACAATATATTAATTTTAATAAAATTTAGTTATAAATAAAAATAGAGGATAAATATTTTTTCAATTTTAATAATTTCAAATAATTTATTCAAGTATGATAATTTTTTAATTCAAACTTATAATCTAGTAACTAATTTTATAAATATATATTAATTGAATAATTTAATATTTCAATTATTAAAAACTATAATTTTATATAGATTCAATTAAAAAAAGTTAATAAAATAATTTAAATTTAAATTTAAGTTTGATATAAATAATAAAAAATATATATATGGGTCATATTACTCATCGTCGTAAACATTACATTAACACCCCCTCTACCTTTTAGTAATTACAGAAACACCCCTAAGGGCATTTGTGTCCTTCAAAATTTATATTAAAGTTAGACCAAGTCAATAGGGGTATTTTTGGATTTTAATGGCTGACAGGGGTAATTTTTGTAATTTTTCAAAAGGCATGGGTGATTTGTGTAAATGGACAATAGGTGAGAGGGTGTAAATATAATTATTCCTAATTTATAATGTAGGAAATAATGCATCATTTTGTAATAATATTCTTTTATTTTCATAATACATAACTTAATATACCTTTATATAGAATGGTGGCGTTTACTTTGTAATATGAGTTATTTGGGTGATGGAATTTTGTATAAAATGGTGAAAAACTAAAAACAAATTCTATCAAGTTTGTATCGGATAAACGCAGGATTGTTAAGGGGTTTGATTCCACAATTCAAGCACCTCAGATAGTGTTTTTCTACGTCTCTAGAGTCGCACCATTCTCCAAAATAATGGCTTAAGATAGGATTTTGTTTTAGTTTAGTGTAAATTACAACTATTTCTCCTGAGATTTGTCACAATTATAAATATTCCTCAAATGAAAAACAATTATGTAGCTTCTAAATGGAAATGTGAAAAGTACTACTTTATTCTTGTTGAATTTCTTATTTTTTGAAAAAATATAAAAATATTCAACAGTTTGTTAAATAAATAATCCATAGAGAATATTTGTCCATAAAAATATTTTTGAAAATTTCTAAAAATATTTAAAATTATAACTTATAATCCAAAAGGGCATTTTAGATAGTTCACCACAAAAATTGGATGAAAACCTAATAAAATGGGCTCGTAGTTGAGGGATGTTAAAGTCGGGAGGGTAATGGTAATTTTGCAAACAACGATAAGGTATTTGTAATTATGTCAAATCTCAAAAAATATAGTTGTAATTTACCTTTTTAGTTTAAGGAGATACTGCTCTTGCAGGTATACTTTGCACTGTTTATTTTGAAGTAGTTTTTGTTTATTTTGAAGTATGTATTAAAACTACGTGTTGTATTTTGTTTGTAAGTTATGATGACGCATATCTATGTCCATTATAGCATGGTTTCTGAATATTATGTAATTGAGTGGGAGTACTAGGTTGGAAGAGCTTCTAATATTCTCACATAAAATTTATTAAGTTTGTATCTTAGAAATTAAATATATGATAAACATAATATTTGGATAATATATGATGAAATGAGAACAATGTAATTTTGAGTCTATACTTATGTTGATTTATCACAAACTTTAGTCTTTAGGTACAAAATTAGATGTGTATATTAAATGAGCACAAATCAACACGTACAATCACCTCTAAAACATACATTGCTAACCTTAACAAATATGACAAGTTGAACAACGACAATTATGATACTTTGTGTTATAAGATCTGGTATGTGTTGGATGAACAAGACGATTAGGAGGGTATCAACCAAATCAGGCAACTCCCAGGGTTGACAACTCTACTTAATGTAGAAGGGATCACGTCCACTGATCATGTTATACGAATTAACCATATTTACAATTGATGACCCCATTTATGAATTTAACACCGCGATATTTGTTCATGATATCTAGGTGTACCTCTAGAAGAAGTACGAATGTATTGATGTAAATCGATTAAGGTAACTGACTTAAATACCCTTGAAATATATTTGATAGATAAAGGAGCATTATGATATATTTAACAGATAAAGTACTAAAATTTGATGAAAAATAAAAAATAGCTGCTAAATTGCTAATGTGGACAGATTGGAGAAATATCTTGAGGTTCAAGTTGGGGTTGTTTAGACGGCGTGGTTTTCAGTGCCACCATGAAATAAATGCAAACAGATCCGTGTCCCACGTCGCACATAGCAGCACGCGCCACAATGATTACACACCATACATAGCTTTACTACTTTTGGAAACATCATTGGAGAAATAATAGATTCTTCCCTTTTGGAATTTTTTTTTGAATTAGATTTGATTGAATTAAATTAATTATAAAATAAATATTAATGTATTTGTTATGTGATTGATAATTTTTTATTGAATTGTAGATTAATTACATGATAAATGTATCAATACTTGTTCTATAATTAATTCAAATTCAATCAAATTGGGTTCGAATTAAAATTTTCTCTTCTCCTGGTAACTAGGTCCAACTTTTTCTTGACATTATTAGTTCCTTTGCAGAATGGACGACCATTACACACACCAAATAAAAAATAAAAAAAAAATGGTAAAAATAAGTGATAATTTTAATATTATTACTAATTTATGGATTTAGAACTTTTGCTATAATAATAAGTTTCATAATGTTAATAGTAATAAACATTTAGCAAAAGTCATTGCTTTTTAAAAAAATAATAACGAAAATTACATATTATTTAAGTACACAGTTTTTTTTGAGATTTGATATAATTATGAATATATTTTTTATTATTTGAAAAATTATAAGTACGCCTAATTTTAATGTCCGTCCCACAATGAGCCCATTCCGTTAGCATCTGTTAGGTTCTATCTAATTTTTGTAGTGGACTGACCAAAATGAACTTTTAGATTATAAATTATAATCTTATATCTTTTTTAGATTTTTTTTTTTAAAATGTTATGGACTAATATGCCCTAGGGATTATTTACTATATCCACCCTCATATTTTTCTTATATTTTTTCTAAACTTATCTTTATTTAAAAAAATTAACAAGGATAAAGCAATAATTTTCACCTCACCATTTAGGGGTTAGATAATTATTTCCCATTTGACAGGGTATTTGTAATTTATCAAATAACGTAGCATATTCGTAATTATACTAAACATCAGGGGATGTAGTTGTAATTTACACTATTATTTATTCACAAGTGAAAGAGAAATTAAAAGATGATGCTTATCGAGGTCCAATAGCACTATACAAAAATTTAGGATTTCCACAGTATCCTAAAATTATCGGAGGCTACGATGCAAAATAAGGATTAACACTATGATTCTTAAGTTATGAATTGCCTTATTAGAAAAATAAAATAAGAACACTAACAAAAGATATGAGAATCAACAAGATTCATGGTGAGAAATATAAGGAACACATAAAATATTATGAAAATAGTAAGCTCCGCAGATAAACGTGTATAAGTGAGATAAACACATGTACGAGAATCATACTGTCAATTTCAAAATGAAGTTAGCTCTCTTAACTTACCTAAACCCCTATCCCATGATGAAATAAATGGAAAGGCGATTCAGCATAATTTGAATATCACAAATTTCTTGAAATTTCTAATTTCACAAGATATGTTGATCCATTATCAATCTCCGCCACGGCAGGAATAGAATCTGCCACGTCAATAAGAAAGTAGTTATTTTCGGGGGGAAGTATTTTAGGACAATCATAAGGGCATTATTGTTAATATATTGGAGCAACAAATGTCCATTTTTCTGGAGGCATGGGGCTCTTTTGTAATTTTCAGGAGATTAGTTTAAAATTCAATATTTTGAGGGGGCGAAATGCAATTTGTCCAATTTGATAAGATATCTGGTCCCTGAAGTTAAACGTCTGATAGGGTGCTTAAACGGTGCCTAGGTAGTGCCGTTTTGTGGTAATGATGACTTCATTTTGTCGCTCTGTGGTGGGTTGGTAGAAAAGTTGCTGAGGGGCAATTTGGTCCTTACACCTGCCCCCCACACCACCCCCCCACCAACCCACCCCACCCCCATTTTGACTTTATCCTACCTCAGTGGACCCCGTTCAGCTTTTTTTTTTTTTCTTTTTTTGGTATAAGTGCACGTTAAGGTTAGGGCGTTCACAGTACGTGTAATCGATCGAAGTGAACCTCTAACAAAAATTTGATACGTACGAAATATTAAATTAAAATTTTATTTTGATATTCGATACAAGATTTTACTTGAATTATTTATTATTTTAATACTAATTGTTAATTAATTATTAATATTTGATATCGATAATTAGTATAATTGCAACTATTACGATTATCAGTGAGTGGATTTATGATTTAATTGTAATTGATGTTTTAGCAAATAATATTTATTACAAATACCCCGATGTTGAAATTAAAACTGTAAAGGATATCAAGTATTTGTATAATTAAATCTAATATTCGAGGATTATTTTTAGGGTAAATTACAGTCACCTCCCTTAAAGTTTGACATAATTATAAATACCCTTTTGTTGTTTTAAAAATTACAAATACCCCTTGAGGTTTATAATTTTTAACCAAAAGCCTGAAATTATATTTATTAACATATTTTTCAAATATCAATTATGCCAAACATCATTATTACATCAATTGATAAAATATGAGGTATTTGTAATTATGTCAAACCTCAGGGAGATAGCTCTAATTTACCCTAAAACAATCCTCTAATGTTTGATTTAATTATACAAACACTTGATATCCTTTACAAATTTTAAGTAAGCCATTCGAAATTGTAATTTCAAGTTCATCCTTGTTCAACGGCAAAATTTTACATTACAACCTCTGAGGCAATTACATTGACACCTCCTCAAGGGGTGTACTTGCAATTGCAAATTATGTATTTTTTTAATAGTCCTAATTTCAAAAGGTGTTGATGCAATTTAGCTTGATAAAATGAATAACTTCTTATTTAAAAATTGGGTGTTGCCATTTTTTTTATTGACGTAAAAAATTGTACTATTGAGCAATCTGTTAGTACATCTATAATCGAATATAATCCTTTGATCAATTTGCTCTAATTTATATATAGTGGTGATTGAATATGAAGTATGGCTGTAAAATAAATCAAACTATTCAATTCTCGATTGAAATAGATCGATAAAAGCTCAATCGAACTTGATTTGTTAAACTTAACAAATCAAACTTGAACAAATTCGAGCTTGTTCAATTAATGATAAATAATATATACTTAAAAACATTAAATTACTCAAGCTATTAGTCCAATTAAAGCCCATTTGACATCGATTAGAGCAATAATCAAATCAAATTTAAACGTAATTTTTTTGAAATTTGATAATGATTCAAACAAATTTAAACAATGATGTGTTCGACTCAACTCGAATTATTTACTGTCCTAATTTTAAGTAATTAAAATAACAACAATTATATAAATTAATAAAGAAGATTCATTTATTTATTTATTTATTTATTTTAAAAAAAAAGAAGCTGTCAACATTTCACCAAACACTCACCAACTCTAAGGAGATCTGTTCTATAGCCAACCACTAATTTCGAAGTTTGTTGCAATTGCACTTTGCAACTATAATAAATATCTACAATTTGTGCTGACTTATTTAATCTTTACTTAATAATCAAATTAATTAGTGGTCCATGCAAACACCATTCTTGGTTGTTAGCTCTAAAGTCTAAACTCTTACTTTGTGGTTCTCTATAATTAAGAACCTCTTAATTTTTAGTGGGGAAATTTTACCTATTTTGTGGCATTTTAATCCTATTTAAATTAATTATATGATAGCTATGTTTTTAATATATATTTTTTGAGTTAAATGCAACAAGTCTCTCGTAAAGACAATAACAGGGAAAAGAGCCCATTTGTAACAGCAAGGAGAACGCGATTCCCTACATTTTTTAGGAAAAAAAATTACGTGGGTCTCTAATGTGGAAGACAGTGAGTTTCTTTTTCAAAAGTTTAGGAGTTGCAATACTTTTTTTCTTTTCAAAAAGATTTCATGTAAACACAATTAACCTTAGGATAAATTATATTGATAATTCTTGATGTTAGGTCTAATTATACAAATTATCAATATTTTTTGAGAAATTACAAACACATCCTTTGATATTATAATTGTAATTTACATCAACACATTATTGAGAAAAAAACTTACACAATCACCCCCTAAAGTACATTAAATCGGTGTTTATATAATTAAACCTAATTTCAGAAAATGTCGGTATAATTTACCAGAAATCTTTTTTTTTTTAATGTAATTGATACATATGTTTAACAAATGATCATTTACAAATAAATATGATCCAAGTTTCATGATGAAATTAATAAATTTTACTAAATATTATGTGGACAAGAACAAACAAAAAGGCTAAATCTGTAGCAATTCATGTGAAAATCCGAGGAGAGCAAGGAGAGCATGTGAATAAAATATTAGGAAATTGGACCTCGTGAACTGAATAAATGATTTTTAATTTGCTTTATTTGTTACAAGGAAAACTAGAGATACTTCTTCACTAAAATTGGCAACTATTCGAAACATCCAATGAAATATAATTCAAGTTCAACAAACTTAAATATTAATATTTTAAAATATTGAATTTCGAATTCTATTATATATGTGAATATTTATTTATTTTTTGTTATAAAAACATCGATCCATAATATTAATAAAGTATGAGGGTGTTCTTTTGTGTGTTTATATATTATTTACTAAAATATCTTTTTACTTTATATATAAAGTAACTACTCCGCACTACTACTCCGCACTACTACTCCATTTAACAATTAATACAAAAATTAAACAAAAATACAAGAACTTTATTTTACACACATTGAGTATGCTCGATTACTAGTTTCATTATAATTAGTCGATACTTGTAATGTGTCGATTAATAATTAATGAGATAAACAATGATGAAAACGACATTTGGAGTTTCGTTTTGGAAAAAAAAAAAAGAGAGAGAGAGAGAGAGAGAGAGTTAATCTTGGTGTAATAATTACTGCCTACATTAATTAACTCGATTGGTACGATTTGACTGTTTATCAGTTTGATAATTGTGGATTCGATTATCTTCGTCGATACAAAAATGGTGTTAATGAATAGTTACTTCTATACGCGATTTATGGTTATGACAACGTACTCAGCCTGTGACGGTGATTGAAGTCGAAATCATGCAATTTTTCTTTTAAATATTAGAGAGAGAGAAAAAAAAAAGTGTAATGAATGTTGAGATCATAAATTAAGGAGTGTTTGGGAGAGCTTCTGCTTTTAAAGAAGTGATTTTCGTAGAAAAAGTTGAAAGTTGTAGCAGAATCAAAAGTGGGTAGTATTCGTAAAAAAAAGTGAAAAGCAGATAAAAGCTAAATTGGTAGTGTTTGGGAGAAAAACACTTCTAAAATACGTTTAATTGATTAAAGACCGTTTTGTCCCCATGTATTAAACATATGCTATTTGCCTTAATATTTGCACTTATTTCTTGATTATAAATATTCCCTCAAAAATAATAATTTTTATTTCAATTAGTATCATATTTAATTTTTTACAAAATAATTATAATTTATATTATTAAAATATTCAATACTAGTAGAAAAATTGTATGTATTATAATTGTTCATTCATGCACAATAAATAAACTTACAATATGACAAAATAATTATTATTTTTTAATTAATCTTAGAAATTTAATTTATAGTTTTCTATGATTTAGGATTAATATAATATAATATAAAAATAAAATAGTAAAATTTTAAAATATTAAACATGTGAAATTATAAATTTTGTTAGTGATAAATTATTCAAATTATTTAAAATTTCTAATATCAACTTTAGATGACCAATTTTCAAAATACATTAAAAATGATAAAATCGAATTGAAATTACTATAATGAGGGTAAAATAGTCTAAAAAGAAGTTGAATTTATTTACAAAAAAGCCAAAGCAGCTAGAAGCACCCCTAAGGTGCTTCCAGCTTTTAGTTTAAAAGTGCTTTCCATAGCAGTTACAGAAGCAGAAATTGGCCTCCAAAACACCTCAAAAGTATTTTTTAGCATCCAAAAACTGAAAAGCGCTCTTTAAAAGCGCTTACAAACACTCTCTTAGTTTAAGAAGAAACAAGTTGAACAATAGGGTAATAAAAGCACATGCAAACACGGTTTTCTCACATTTAAAGTCTCACGTTCTCTCCACACTCATTTGCTCACAGCAAAAACAGTGTGTACATAGCCATTTAAGCTCCCACCGACAGCTCTCACCGACAGCTCTGACCCACACACACACATGTACGTGTATGATTATATGTAGGGGACAATGATTTAGAGTGAGATCTAGATCTCACACACTCATGGGATGTGCCAAGATCTTTAATTCTTTATTACATTTTATTTTATTGGAAGTCGATTTAGATATTTTAATTTTTTTATTAATTAAAGATTCTTATATCGGCTGGAAGCTCGGGAAATAAGGGCGAGTGGTCCATTCTCTCGTGGGCTGTTCCAAGATGTGCTAAATAGTACGACAATAAGACTAAATAAGAGATTCTGAATTCGAATATTGCTTATTTTTATTTTATGAAAAAAATAATTTTAATTATTTCATTAAAATAAAAATGAAAATTGAAAAGACTTGATACACACGCGAGTGGCGTGTGAATTATTAAATATGATATGAAAATGACACGTCACGTAAATGTGTTCATTTATTTGTCACTAGTTTCTTTTCTGTTTTTGGGGTGGGGGGGACAGATCTAAATTTCACCATTGGATCTTGCAATTGGAGTTGATTGTCGGTTGAGATATTTTGGACGTAATTTTTTAATTTATTTGTTCCTCTTGGCTTTTTTGTTCACCTTGTTTCTTTCTATACCTTTTTTTTCCTTTTTTTTTTTATGGAAAAAATACAATTACCTCTCTTGTGATATGCAAAATGTGCAAATAATCCCATATAAAAAAATAAATAATAATTCATTCCCTGTATTTTAAAAAATGAAGCAAAAAATCCTCTAAAAACGGAACAAAAAACCCCTTATGAGGGGATTGTTTGCTGCATTTTGAATAACACAAGGAGAAAAATTGCTAGTTATTTTTTCACAGGGGGGTAATTGCTCTTTTTGGTTAACACAGGGGGAAAATTGCGTTTAACCCTCTTTTTTATTGTTTGTATTTCATATTAAAACTTGAAATATTTATTGTGAAGAAAATCAATCTCTCAAATATAAAATGTCTAGCATGAAGATACGAAGTAAGTTACATCATTAAAAATGCAGTAATTCCTTGTTTTTTTTTTATTATTTTCACCATCAAAATTAAAAATCCAAATGTAATTTAGATATGATGCTTATTGCAGTCCAACAACAGCCTAAATTTTTTTTTCTTATCAGAACCTTTATTTCTCAAAAATGTTATTCTTTTCTTTTTCAAGTTTATTTTTTTCCTCCATCATATACCAATTTGCTTTTTCCATCGTGTTATAAAATTTTCAATTTTTAATCAATGTTACTTGAAGAAATATAAGTTATCATGATCAAAAATAAAAATCATATCAAATACTAATTAACCACGATCAGACAATCTATTAATCGATATTTTAACAAGCAAGACCAAAGCATTAACCATAACTTAAAAGTATAATATTAATTAAAAAAATCAATATTGAGATATAAGATGTCAAGACAAGAAACTAAAAAAATTTAGTTAACATTCAATACCTTTAATAATATTAATTTATCATAAATTAGGGTAAATTACAGCTACCCCTAATTGTTTGAAAAATTATAAGTATCCCCCTGAAATTTGTAACCGTCTAATAAATAATCAATTTTCATCAATTTTTATGGGTGAACTGACCAAAATGCCCTTATGCATTGAATTATTTTTTATTTAATTCTTAAAATTATTTTGAACTGCAATGCGAAGGGAGAGGTTTCTTAAGTTTTTTCTTACACAGAGGAACAATAATGCATTTTGCCTCAGCTGATTTTTCTACAATTTTAATAAAAAAATTCAAGGGCAAAATGGTCAATTTCAAGCCTTTGGTTTAAAATTACAAACCTCTATGGGGTATTTATAATTTTTCAAACAACAAGGTGTATTTATAATTATGTCAAATCTCAAAGGGAGGTGGTTGTAATTCAACCTAAATTTTAAGTTATATTTATTTCATAATATAAAAATAATTCTCTCTCTCTCTTTTTTTTTTTTACCTCTCCAAAGTCATGCTCCCAATAACCCTTTCTCCTTTGACCTTACACATTGTTTTTTCCTACCTTTTGTCAAACCAATTAAGAATCCACTTAAACATTAAAATGACAAATTTGCCCATTAGAGTCAACCTTTGATGAACTTCATACCTACCCCATTTAGGTTAAACTTTTCCAACCAAATACATATGAAAGCTTCAAAGGCATGCTTTAGTAAATGGAGTTTTATCTACAATAAATTTAAAAAAATTATAATAAAAAAATTGAATATATGCAATGAAATTTTAGATCAAAAGTGCGATTTACGTAATCGTTATCAATCAATAATTTTATCAAACGTCGATGTCTACAGATTTATTCAACTTGAATTTTTCTTTTTCATTTGTTTCATTAAATGGGTTATTTTTGCAATATTGCCAAACATAAGGGGTTGTTTTGCAATTTCCCTTGGCGTGTTCCATTGATAAATTTGCACATGAATCGCTTCTCTTTATTCATTTCAATCCTTCAATATTTTCCTTTTAGGTATATTTTCACTAATCCTTCAATAAATATGTGTCACAATTTTTAACTGTAGCGATATTTTGATCTTGCTTGCAGAAACAACGATTGATAATTATTGCACAATCAAAATTACTTAGTATCCATCACGATTTTTTATATTTTAGGGATAATTGCACTCCCCTCTCCTGAGGTTCGGTGTAGTTACACGTAAACCCTCTGTAGATTAAAAAATTATATCTAATACCCCTGATGTTTGCTTTTATCTAACAAATAAGTCCTTTCGTTATTTAAAATTCAACGAATTTGTTGATATTCACAAAAAAATGAATGAAAATCAATATTTACCCTCGTTTGACTTATTAATGACTTAATGCAGGCCAAACAAATCTTTTATTACTAAATTACCCTTACAACGGTAAAGATATATCTCCTCCCATACATTAACGTGTGACGATGCATAAGAATAGTTTGGTCATAAAAAGATTCGTTTGACCTACAATAAGCCAGTAATAAGTCAATCGATGACAAATATCACCTTTAATTCAATTTTTTTTTGCTAATATCAACAAATTCGGTTAACTTTGACTAATGGAGGTACCTATTTGTTAGACAGAATCAAACCTCAAGGGTACTAAATGTAATTTTTCAAACTACAGGGAGTCTACGTGTAATTACACTAAATCTTAGGGGAAGAGAGTGTAATTATTCCTATATTTTGATAATGATATTTTGATCACAATTAAAAGTCGTATTTCTTCTAGTGTCTACTATTATATTGCCAATATGTATCAACTTAATCAGTGAAAAATATCACTTCTAATCAAATAATTGTAAATTCGATGTTCTTTATCGATGTGAATTACATTGATAAGCAATCTGCAAATATTTATGATTATGAAAATATTACTCCTGATATGCGACGATGATCAGAGCTGAAGTTACTCAAACTATTCGTAACAAAAAAGAAATATTTATTAATTTTATTGTAGTTGGTGAATGGTGGGTGGAAGAACATAAACCTCAAAATCTTTGAATTACCAACCCCTAAAGACAAGACTTTCCACCAACTATCATGACGACGATTATCATGAATTAAATATTTTTCCCATTTTAAAAAATATTAATTTTCTCTGCAATAATATAATCGAGTCTTTTTTTTTTTTTTTTTTGGCAAAAATAAGTGTAATGGAGATGTTACTACAATAATTTTATAATATGAAAAGTTGGTTCCGAAGGATAACTCGTGTGAAACGTTTAGGTCCCTCCCATTCATTTGGGTAAATTACATGTAAGTTAAATGTACGATTAATTTTAATTATACAAATACTTCTTGTTCTTTATAAAATTATAAATACTTTCATTGAGGGGTGTCAATGTAATGCATCCCGCAAAGTGTTTGCATGACTTTTTTCTTTTTCTCTCTAAAGAGGTGTCAATATAAATACAGTTACAATCTAAAAGGGTGTACTTGTTATTTTGTACTTGAGGTGTTTGTGTAATTAAATTTAATCTCAATGGGGTGTCATTTACCCTTTTCATTTCGACAAACTTGTTCAAGTGAGTTAGTTTATAAATTTACAAGATATGTTCGGGGTAAATTCCGTTGACAACCCTTGAGGTTAGACCAAAATACACAAATACTCCTTATCTTTTGCAAAATTACAACTATAACTTTTGAAGTTATAATTGTAATTGCAATTACACCCCCTGTTTAAAAGCAAAGCTTACACAAACACTCCTCAGAGGTGTACCTGTAAACTTGCAAAGACCAGGAGTGTTCGCATGACTTGGCCTGATCTTAGGAGGTGTTTGTATAATTTACCCTAAATCACCAAAAATAAAAAATAATTTACTATTCCGTACATTATAACTAACTACAACTTAACAAAGATAATATATCAGTATTTTTAACTTGGGTCAAATAAATTGTTACGAAAACTTAAGTTTTGACCGACAATTATTCAACATTTCTTATGATTTTAACTATGATAAAAGTATTCCTCATATTTCTTAATTGTTGCTAAAGCATCTGTCATTATTTTTAGTTCTTAACTGGGTCATCCTTTTTGACCAATAATTTCTTGGCCTAATGGTTAAGGTTGAAGTCCCTATAACTTTAGAGGTCATGAGTTCGAACTCCACCAATATGTGAATGGATAGTCTATTGTATAGTAAGATTGTGTATACTGTAATGGTAAGAATTTGTTTGGTAAGAGTTTGTTTAGATTTAACTTATATGAAATTGTTGATCAAGTTATGATTGTTGTAATTATTGTAATAGTTGATAGGACGGATTGTATTCGATTTAATTTAATTAATAATATTCATCGCTTTCACTTAAAAAAAAAAACTAGGCCAACCTTTTGCCATATAATTTAAGGCTAAATTTGTATTGGAAGAATTTTGACTTAAGCGAAAGTTTAGATTAAAGATTTCAAACGACTCCATATTGAATAAATTTGAAATTAATTAATGTTATTTTGGATTTATGTATTTAGGGTTAAGGATTTCGTATCCATAATAGTACACTTTTATTTGAATAATTCTATGTTTCAAATTATTCAAATCCTTTCATTATCCTCATTTGAGCATTTTTTTAGTAACACCGTGCCTGGATTCAAATTTATTTATTATTGATTTATTTGAACTTTTTTTTAAATCCAAATTCCTCGTTTAATTTGTCCATTCACATAAAATCTAAAATGCCACAAAATATAATTTAAAATAAGAATTTTAGAATTTAAATCTACGTAGCATGGATTTACTCAAACAAATTCAGTGAAATTTAAAATTGTAGTAATCCAAACGCCGCCTTACTCAACCTAGGAAAATGCAAGGATACATGGAGTATGAAAGTTGCACCTGCCGACACCTGCCACCGCTTTATTAAAAAGGTTGAATGCCTGGTCTTGTCGCCGCGGCTATCTTTTTCTCCATTATTAATTTTCACACCTTAAGTTGTAAAAATTCAAAATATATCAAGCTTTTATTAATTTTTAGATTATTAGTCATAATTATATTTAAAAATGGCCAAGTTGACAGGAATAAACAATATAATTTTTCTTAATAATAATAAAATTCTTAATTTTAAATAATAATAATAATAATAATAATAATAATAAAAGATGACGAGGACCGATTTAGGGAAGGCAAAGGTGAGCTTCAAGGCCGGAGTGGGCTAGGGTGGGTTTAGGGGGGTGGGGGCTATGCGGGTGGAGGGTGAAGGCTGGCGGCGACAACTGAATTGATTGGCTGATACCATCTAATGTAACACCCTCTACAGTACTACACCTTATTACCACTAATTAATTGTCCATTTTCCTCATATCAACTCATTCTATAACGTAATATAAATTATATTCTATCAATATACACGATATGAGATAATAAACATCGCTAAAGCCTTATATTTACTTCCCACCAATGAACATAACTTAAGGAAAAGATAACCAACATCCAACTGTCCAAAATTTTAAAACACCCTCTACAACACTAGGATGTTTAAGTTACATAGCCTAAAAACTTCCACCTCCGATGTCACGGCTGACCCACCTATTCAGTGTCACGACACAACTCAAGATCCGATGGTATTAGTCCGTGCGACCTATCTCCTGAAACGTGTGTGGCAAGGAATGAGTTGCCTACTCAATAAGTATAACCTTTCGGTCTATATATAAGTATACAAGGAACCAATCAAGTATAAGATAATTATACCGACACAACCAACATGCGATGTATATTACAACAGATAAAAAATAGTAAGAAGGAGGAGGAAGAGAAAGGAGCAATAATTATAAAATTATTTTATATTTTATATTTTATAGTAATTAGAAAATTATTATTTGATATATTTTAAAGGGTTAAAAAGATTGAACACTTTCTAATGTGCAGACTTCTCAATTTTTAGTATAGGATGCATTAATTTTTAAAATATAACCAGATACATTTCTTATTTAGAAATTGCTTAAACAAATTCAGAACGCCGAAATATTAAAAATATTAGAGTTAGAACAATTACCAAACCCTATTAAATAGTTTTAGAGCACATATAATTGTTCCCTTAATAATAGCACATATCCCTTTGGACTTGGAACTTCCAAGATTAATCTCTTCAAGTAACAAAATCCATTCACTTGATCAAATTTTGCTCTTTGGCAAATATAAATCATCACACTATCTTTTTAAGTCAAAGAACAAATCACAACATAAGGTCTATCACATATTTCTCCAACCTCCACACCTAATTTCCCTTTTATTCTCTTTCATAAGTTCCCACTTTTTGCAAGAAAGCATCAACTCTTCTAAAACTCTTGCAAGATTTTGCTTTCTTGAATTATTTCACTACATCTAGAAAAAAAAAAAAAAAAATCTCAAAGTTAGGAGTTGTTAATTTCTACTAACACTAGAAAGAAATTTGACTTATTTTTTTGTCAAGATTAATTATTATGTAAAAAATTGAAAAATTACGATGAATATTAATAACCACGGTTGTACTAAAACATTGTTATAGTTGAATATCATGAAAAATATTATGGCCATAGCTGAAATGATTTGCAAATATTAATTAACTGGTGGTAGAAATTCAAAATTTGGTGTAACTTTTATTTGACAGTAGTAGATAGTATTAATTTGGGTGAAATGACAGTTTTAGTACCATACGATAGGAGGTTCAACATATTTAGTGCTCTGTTTTACGAAATTTTCAAAAAGATTTCAAAATTAAGAAAATTCGACACATTCAGTTCTATACTTTACGAAATTTTTAAAATGATCTTAAAATTTAAAAAAAAAAAAATTTAACACATTTAATCTCATAAATCCCGTAAAGCAGAAATACAACAATTATGAAAAAAAGTTCAAAATTACCAATTATTTTGTTTAGACTATTGCAATGGAAAATACACTAAAAATACTTGGGATAAAGTCTTAGAAATGTTAAAACTTAAAATTAAAAGTTAAATTTCACAAGAGAATGTGTTCATTCGCATCTCATCATGTTTCACACCTCTTTGTAGGCCCACCCCCCACCACAAGCTTTTACCAGATCTCAGATCCACCAAACCCTCCAAATCTCAACCGTCATTCTTACTGCTTTAAACCTATTTATATCCCTCTCCTCACCTCGATATCCTTGCACTCTAGTTTCTCAACTCTACTCACTCAACAGGGAAGAGAGCTTCTGAAGCAAATCTAGATCTTACACCCAATCATCCCTGATTTTTCTTATACTCGCCGAACCCATGGCGCTTCTCGTCGAGAAGACAACCTCCGGCCGCGAGTACAAGGTCAAGGACATGTCTCAGGCGGATTTCGGCCGTCTCGAGATCGAGCTCGCTGAGGTCGAAATGCCGGGGCTCATGTCCTGCCGGACCGAGTTCGGGGCCTCCCAGCCCTTCAAAGGTGCCAAGATCACCGGCAGCCTTCACATGACCATCCAGACCGCTGTCTTGATCGAAACCTTAACCGCCTTGGGCGCTGAGGTAAGATGGTGCTCTTGCAACATTTTCTCCACACAGGACCACGCCGCCGCCGCTATCGCCCGTGACAGCGCCGCAGTTTTCGCCTGGAAAGGCGAGACCCTGCAGGAGTACTGGTGGTGCACTGAGCGGGCCCTCGACTGGGGCCCCGACGGTGGGCCCGATTTGATTGTGGACGACGGTGGTGATGCTACTTTGTTGATCCATGAGGGTGTGAAAGCTGAGGAGGAGTACGCGAAGTCCGGCAAGATGCCCGACCCCACTTCCACGGACAATGCTGAGTTCCAGATTGTACTGACCATCATTAGAGACGGATTGAAGGTTGATCCCAAGAAGTACACAAAGATGAAGGAGAGATTGGTTGGTGTTTCTGAGGAGACTACCACTGGAGTTAAGAGGTTGTACCAGATGCAGGCCAATGGCTCCCTGCTTTTCCCTGCAATTAATGTCAACGATTCTGTCACCAAGAGCAAGGTACATATACATTTTCGTTTGTTTCTTTGATAGATTTGATCTTTGAATGTGATATTTATTGGTGAGTATGTTGCTATTGGTAGGAATTGGTTTTCTTTAAGCTGATTCTGTTAATGATTCATTGGATCTAGCTTTGATTTTGTCAAATCTTGAAGCTATAGATCTCATCTCAATCTTGATTACAGTTGATTTAGATGTTTATTTATAGTTGATATAATTCGCACATTGCAATTGCTGCTATGAATCTTGTGGTCTATTTCGGCTTTTTTGTTGTATAATCCCTTGTAGTTGTTGTTATGTAGTTTCTAATTCTTAGATCAGATTATATGCAAAAGAATTCAAAATGAACTGAATATTGTGGAATTGTTTGTATAAGCTTCAAGTTCCTCTGTTGTATTTCTCTTCTTGATGCTGATAACCTTGTCATTTGTGCTTTTACCAGTTTGATAACTTGTATGGGTGCCGCCACTCCCTGCCCGATGGACTGATGAGGGCCACTGATGTGATGATTGCTGGAAAGGTTGGTGTTGTTTGCGGTTATGGTGATGTTGGGAAGGGCTGTGCTGCTGCCTTGAAACAGGGCGGTGCCCGTGTGATCGTGACTGAGATCGATCCGATCTGTGCCCTTCAAGCCCTCATGGAAGGCTTCCAAGTCCTCACCCTCGAGGATGTTGTCTCCGAAGCTGATATCTTTGTCACCACCACCGGTAACAAGGACATCATCATGGTCGACCACATGAGGAAGATGAAGAACAATGCCATCATCTGCAACATTGGTCACTTCGACAATGAAATCGACATGCACGGTCTTGAGACCTACCCCGGTGTGAAGAGAATCACCATCAAGCCTCAAACAGACAGATGGGTGTTCCCAGACACAAAAACCGGCATCATTGTCTTGGCCGAGGGCCGTTTGATGAACTTGGGCTGTGCCACCGGCCACCCCAGCTTCGTCATGTCCTGCTCGTTCACCAACCAAGTTATTGCCCAACTTGAGCTCTGGAACGAGAGGAAGAGCGGCAAATATGAGAAGAAGGTCTACGTCTTGCCCAAGCACCTCGATGAGAAGGTCGCCGCCCTCCACCTCGGCAAACTTGGTGCTAGGCTCACTAAGCTCTCCAAGGACCAGTCCGACTACATCAGCGTCCCGATCGAGGGTCCTTACAAGCCTCCTCATTACAGGTACTAAGGGGAGAAGGCAACATCAAAATGGGAAAACAATTTACTTTGACAGCCTTATTGTTTCTTTTGAATTACCTTAGGTGTTCTTGAGGGGGTTCAGCAATTTGGAAGTTCATATGATGATGACTAAGAATAAGTTCCAAGAGGATTTGAGTCATCACAGTGAATTTCATTTTTATTTTTCTGGTATGATGAAAGTGTACTTGCTGCGGCAAATGTATTGCTTTCGGCTTCATTATATTTTATAAAGTGATATTGCATTCAAATACAACTGCAAATTCTTCCAATATCATCACTGTTAGATACCCGCCAATGTTACTTAAGGTTTGCTTTTTATTTTCTGGCTATCCGAAATACAGTAAAAGATATCATAAATTTTTGTTTGTGTCTTTACCAAAAACATATTTAGATTGATAGAAAATGTCAGTTTTAAGTACACAGAAATTGTAGGAAGTACACATATTTATCAATATCTTTATCTATGTTTCTAAAAATAAAGGAAGTACGAAGTACTTTATAAATAAAACAAACCAAAGCAGACTTGCTTTATTTTTCTGTAGTATGAAATCTCAACACATTCACCTAAAAAAAAAAAGAAAAAGAAGAGGAAAGAAATCTCAATACATTGGGGTGAATTTCACTTTGCTACATCTGAATAGAGGCTTAAGGCAAACTACCTACATGTGATAAACTAATGGTAAACTACTTACCTGTGGTAAACTAAGGGGTTAGTTTCTTTCGATGAGAGGAAAGGAGAAGTGAAAGGGGGAGGGGATGTGAAAAACCAAGAGGGAGGGGAAAAAATAGTTACTTATAATAATATAATATAATACTAAAATAATTTTAAATTACTTATAAAAATTCAAAAATTAAATTTTAAACATATTAATGAAAGTATTCATCATGGCAAGAACAAAAATGCTTTTGATATGTTAATATCTCAAACATTGCAACACAGGCTTGGTTTAACAACAAATTAAGGGGAAAGAATTATTCAACCAAGATTCACGACAATTTAAAAATAAATAATTCTGGAAAATGCAAAAGCAATGCATATTAAAAATAAAAATTTCGATGTACTATGTTAGTAAGATGCTACAAGGAGCAGAAAAGAGCTACATCCAGATAGAAAAGCTGGCATTGGCGTAGGTCACGACAACAAGAAAGTTGAGACCCTACTTTCAATCTCACAAAATCATCGTTCTAACTAATCACCCGTTGAAGCAAGTAATATTGCGGCTAGACGCGTCGGGTTGCCTAATTAAATGGGTTGTGAAGTTAGGAGAATTTGACATTGAATATCAGGCTAAAACTTCTATAAAAGCCCAGGTTTTTTGTTAATGTCATTGTTAAGTTAGCACGTGATCAACATCAAACAAAGGAAGAAAGATGGTTGCTGCACGTCGATGGATCCTCGAACTCGAGCAATGGTGGAGCAGGAGTGTTGCTTCAAGGACCAGGAGGAATTGAGATTGAAGTCGCAGAGAGATTGGCTTTCCCCACCATAAACAATGAACCGGAATATGAGGCCCTAATTCTGGGTCTAAGAATGACATTTGATGCTAGGGTAAGACAATTAAATGTTTATACTGATTCTCATGTAATCAAAATCTGAAAAGGATTTCTATGTAAACAATCATGAGAGTTCGAGATAATTGAATTTGAAATATTACAAGTTGATGTATTGCATGAGATCGAGATGCTTTACGAAGAGCAAACAACAATATGAAAAAAAGATTGCACGACAATAAGACTAAGATCATTAAATATTTTTATAAGTATCTAAACGCCCATACACCTTATATGAGAGATCGGAAAGCCATCAACCCAGTTATAATAGTCCAAGTTAAAGTAAGTCAAAAGGGGTAGATGGCCTCACGATCTAAAATGAAGTAATATAACCCTATGTACTAGGAGGCAGGGGCATCCATATTCTCCACCTCATCAATTAAAGAGGCAAATTCATCATCTTCCATGGGTGGAGCGTCTTCTTAAGGATACACGGCAAGATTGCCGTCTAAGGAGGGGTCGAGCTAGCCCATGTCAATATGTTCATGTCAAACTCTTCAACAAACCCATTGAGATTGCCATTTGAGCCTTACACCTTTCAAGGCCTTAAATTGAAAATTCGGCAATTTTGATCTCAACCGCAACATTGAAGGTGGGAGACTTGAGAAAATCGTTGACACCTTAGAGTGAGCCTCAGTGATCGCCCTCTTGAAATAATCTAAGTTGAGGTATGCCTCGCGACCTTCGATCAGGCCTTCCTCTTTACCGGAAGCCCGACTAATAGAAAATCCCGAAGTCTTGCGTATGTCAAGGGCTGCAGCTCGACCCGTAGGAACCTCAACTTTAGCCTTTTGAACTTTAGCCCGGGATCACTGTAATTGGGCTTATAAGTCCTTTATTTTCTCCTCATGAGCATCCTTGGAGGTTTTCAGCTCAGTAATCTTGACATCATTAGAGAGTTTTTCCCGCCTCCGGTAGGTGTATTTCAGCAGAAGATGATAAGCAAAAGCAATAGCCTACTAACAAGAAAGGCAAGTAAGAAATGGTAAACTAAAACTTCAAAATCGTAATGATTTCAAAGTATTTATTATACCTGTGTAAGGGCATGGGCATGGTGTTCCTCAACTCAAGTATGGGAAGTGCGGGCCAACGAAGCTTGATCTCGAGGGAGAACACACGACTTGTATAGCTCCCAAGAGTCCTATCCCGCATGGGTCTTCAATACAGAACTTTGAGTTGTGATTGCCCAGTCAGGGACCAACTTGTCACCTTCTATCTCAGCAGTCTCACAAGCAGGAGTCTTTAATTCATCGCGAGCTTCTTTATACCAAGCAGCAAGCTCGCGCATCACTTTGAGGTTTTCCACCCTTTTAGCTTGAGCAGCAGCCTCCTTAGCCTTCCTCTTATCTTCGGAGCCCGCCTTGCTGCGCTTACTAGATCTACTCGAGCGCGAACTCTTGCTGCGGCGCTTATGTTTTCTCTTGTTTTTATTAGGGTCATAACGAAATCGAACCAGAACCGAACTTGAATTCAAAGGCATAAGGAATAAGATGTAGTACCTTGCGATCGAGGTCTAGACTACTGAGACCGCACCAAGGGAGACGAGCTTGAGATATAGGAAAAGGAGATGTGTTGAATTAGTCAAATGGTATCGCTATTAATAGATGAGAAATGTGAAAAGACGTGCAAAAAACAGACGGTTGTGATGCGGCCATATAATCATAGATCATGGGTGCAAATCCCTCTACTAAAAGAAAATACCACGAAAACCAGCAGGATCCATGTCCTTTGGTCTTGGGTCCGTTGCCCAACTCGACCCGCTCCAGCGATCCGTCTTTGATGACCTGCAATCTGAGCTGCCGATCGTCCGACTACACCTAGCTAGAGATGATGCCACGTGAACTAGACAAGTGACAACATTTGGCCCTTAAATACTTTTATTATGCTTCATTTCCGGTAAGACATATTTATTACAACTACTAGCATTAAGTACTCTAAGTTCGAATTATTCTATCTTGATCTCGAGTTGACTTAAGCATCAGGCGGTCTTAGTTAGGGACCTCCCAACAAGCCTAACAATTTGTTCTTTCCTCAGGTCCCATACAACATATAGGGTACACTTGGAGCGAGCTCGACCTTTTACTTGGATCAATGTGGTACAAAAAATACAATTCACATGTTTGCATTCGCATCAATGGCAGGAGGTAAGACCCTCAAATCTTTCGCTTTCGTATTCAATAATCTAACATTGTACATGAATAATTATAACAAATATATTAGATACAAAATTTACAAACTATTATGTTAATTATAATATTAATACTATAGATGGACTTATGATTCTACCATCTAGTTGCCTACCATCTTTATTGTGCTTACATTTCCATGTAAAAATTTTGTGTTCACACCGTTTTCTGGAAGCCAAGAAACAATTAGAACAACAAAAAGAAAAGCGTAGTCCAGAGGGTGTAACTTTGGAAGATGGACATCTTTGAAAGCGTCCATGCCCAATAAATTTGCGCATGAGGGTGGTGGGTCACTCTCACTCACCCCATTGCACTCAAATGCACATCATAATACACTAGTAACAGAGGGACCCTCTCTTCTCCCAACTCTTTAATTACCTCTACCCAAAAAAATCCGACTCCCCACCATTTTTACACACACAACACACACGGACGTGTTATCTCACTTTCACGTTTCAGTTTCACCACTCTTGCGGAGGAAAAAGCTCAAGTTTCCACCAACAAAATGCCTAAAACTAGGCTACAACCCTTTTGCACCCTTTTCTTGATATTACTATCTTTCTTGCAAATCCAGGTGGGAATCTGTAGTGGGATCTCTGTTTTGGAGCTAAATTCAGTGAAAGCTGGTGATTTTACTGCAATGGTGAAAAGGGTTTGTGCTGGAAAGGTTGGTGATTGCTCAGAAATGGCAGTAGAGGAGGAGATCATGGATTCTGAGAGTAATAGAAGGGTTCTATTCATGCAGAAAAGATATATAAGTTATGATACTTTGAGAAGGGATTTGGTGCCATGTGATAGGCCTGGAGCTTCATATTACAATTGTAAGGGTCCTGGTGTGGCTAATACTTACAACAGAGGTTGTGAAATTATTACCAGGTGTGCACGGGGAGATTAGTGGAGTTCACCTTTGAATCTTGACACCTCTACAGTAAGAGAATGCAATGGATGGGTAAAATTTTCCCTTTTCTTGCTCTTTCCCCCTTGTAACTTAAGTTCTGGTTTGAGAGTCTGTGATGATTTGTGTTCAGTTACTGTGATGCAAGTATACTAGTATGATATAAATGTTACTTTTGTTTAATTTGTAGAAGATCTTTAACCTTGAGTGTGGAAGCCTCTTTAAGAATTTTGTCTGAGAGTGCTCCCTTTTGGTGTACTGATGAAATTATATACGGTCGATTCGAGTTCGAATGATATATAAATATATGTGTGTGTGTGTGTGTGTTCTTCTGTAGTTTTATTGGAAGGCCTTTTAGAGTGGTGTTGGTTGAAATTGAATAAATGTTAACTTCTCTGCATCCATTTTGGTTTTGAAATGATCATTAGTTTAGGAGACTCTACTTAGTGTCGGAGAGGGAGGATTTGGTTATTTGAATTGTTCTTCATGAGATAATCATTTTCTTGAAAATTTACTATTGAAAGTTTAAGATACAGAAAGAAAATAGAGACTCTGCGCGAAGCTCGATTTGTGGAGTGGCATCCTAGTACAGAATCTTTTATGATGCCTGCTGACAGATTCCTTTGGTTCTATATATGTTCTGCTATTTTAAGAACTCTTTGATAGTCCAAATCTGGATATGATTCGCAATCCAGACAGGATCCCAATTTGATAGAGATTTGTCGCTTCAAGAAACTATGTTCTTAAAGCGGTGATCATATATATATTGTTCACTTCTACTAGATAAACTCAAACTGTTTCATTACTTATCACCAGTCTACTCCCACTTCCTAAGAGTGGGAAATGAGGAAAGAATACGTTGCTTTTGTTTTGGTTCCTACATTTTGCATCAAGTCTTCCGTGTATTCCTACATGGAAGTAACAATTTTCTGATGGTATAGTCAAAGCAAGTGTTCCAGTTCGACTGTAATTAGAGGATGCTTGTTACTTGCAACATAAGATCTTGAATTACTCTCCATTTAATTTGCTTTTTTACGCAATTTTGAAAGTTTACGTGTTCATAAGAACTTTGTTTAGCTGCTTCCTGTGATCCCAAACGTGTACTTATCTTCCATTGACTGTCTATAATTTTGGAAGTCTTGTGGTCCATACATTTTCTCAGTTTGCTTGACCTAGTTAATTCTTAACTACTTATCTTCTTCTGTCCATTTCTCCCCTACTCTACGAAACTATATATTGTTCTAGTTTTTAGGTCACCTACTTGATTAGCCTAACGGGCCTTTCATTTTCCGTGGACTTTAGAAGCACGAGTGAAAACAAGAGAGGCAACCGGAATCTACTCTTTCCATATATGATGTAATGTTGAGTACAAAACTAGAACTCTTATGAACAAAAGCTACTTCTTTGTGTGCTTAAGGATATAGAGCGGAATGCAGATTATACGTTGTAAGGGGTCATAAAAGTTTCTTTTACACTTTGCATTGTTATATATATGTATTTACATGCTCTCTCTATTGCCTTGTATAACATAATCTTTTGCTTTTTCTTCTTGGAAAAGAAATAGAAAATTACGGTTACATGCATTCTCACTAGTCTTGCTGGCTTATCTCATACCGTCCACTTGGGTAAAATAGTTTCCATATAGTGATATCTCATGTAGACATCCTAAGGCTCGTAAACCCACTTGGGGAGTTGCACGAAATCCTGCAATCATGCTTCATTTTTCGCTGTTTGTGATCCTCCATTTCTAGCACCGACTACCTGTCAAAGCTAGAGATCCGGTCACAAACTAGTGTAGCATTCTTTAATTCATCCCTCCTCATAGGAAATATGAAGCGCCCTTTCGTAACCATTTGAAATAGAACTTGACTGAACATTCTTGCTGCCTGATCTGCAGGTTGTAGTGACGAAAAGGTAACCGGGCAATAACACTACCCAATTTGTGCATTTTTGTGTCTAAACTTTGCATCTGTATGTGCATATCTGTCTGATGCTTGGGTTGACAGAGTGTTGCCTATCTTCAAGAAAACTTCTGATAACATTGATCGAGGAGCCACTTCTTGAGATATGGGTGCAGGTTATACTCATCTCATGCGAAAATGATGGTTAAGTCCATGCAAATTGATGAAAAATGTATGCAGTCAAGCTTGTTTATGAACCTTTAATGTGCATTTTTGCTTCAGAACCAAGTAAATTGCATTTAATACCATGTTCATTACATGTTCATTATAGAAGAAAGGGTAAATTACAGTGACATCCAGAGGTTAGATCAAAATACACAAACACCTCCTATTTTTTGTAAAATTACAGCTACACTCTTAAAGTTATAGTTGTATTACAACTACACCCCCTATTCAAAGGCAAAGCTTACACTAATACCCCTGAAAAACATTACACTAACACCCTCACGGGGTGTAGCTGTAATTTTGCAAAAGACATGGTGTTTATGTAATTAAATCTAACTTCAGGGATGTCAATGTAATTTACCTAGAAAAAATAAGTAACAATGATTCTGCTGCTTAAGGCCTGTGTGCAAGTACTTGGCCAAGATGATAGTCAAAGCCTGAAACCTGTGCAAATCCCAGATACTACGACTTTGACCTATATTCATCTAAGCAATGAAAGTGAAAATATTTTATATAATTAAACTATAAAAATTTAAGAACTTTTAAATATTTGGCAGTTCGATTTTATGGCGGTTCTTTTAATTCTAAATTTTCATCAACCTATTAAGTGCAGTGCGATTTTATTTTAATTTCATGATTGCAGTTTACGACACAAATCACAACCAATGGTTTGGTTCGATTTAATTTATTTTTTGAAGTGAAAGCAATGAATATTATTAATTGAACTAAATGGATTATAATCAGTCCTGTTGACTATCAATCTCTAATAAAAATAATTATAACAATTATACATTGATCAACTATATCACATAATCTAAATCTAAATCCTTACTATTACAATATAATATCACCCCTAGTGGTTGTTATGGTGATTTAAGGCCAATAGCCAGATTTCTTGGTCAAGTTATCTATAGTAAAGAGAACCCTTGAGGTATAGTCATCTCTATTTATGAAATATTAGAAACTTATCATACTCCAAAAGATGAGGTATAGCCACTCAAGTTCTCCAAGCCAAAGGGATTCTGTTGGACTATCGGGTGCTTGCAATAGTTTCTATTTTTCTAGTGAGAATAAAGGCGGAGAAAGTTGTACGTTAAAAAATAATAAAAATAGAGAGTTTTTGAAAATAAAAGTTAAAAATTAGAAAAAAAAAATTGACTTTGGAGTGTTTGGGAAAAGCAATTTAATATTTATAATTTTATTAATAAGTTGTAAAAGTTGGTAGGGAACTAACTGCTTATAGATTTTGCCTTAAATCAATTTAATTTAAACAGTTCAAAAGCAGAAGTTATAAAAACAAAACACTCTTTTCAACTGGTGATAAGTGCTTATTTTAAGCATTTGCAAACACCCCATATTATTGATCAGCAATATGATCAATAATGCATTATTCTTTACCCGTACAGAGAATATGATATCCTCTAAGCCGTCGCATGTATCTGACACTAATTCCATCTTACCTCACTCTGAACGCCTAACATTAAAGGTAAATTCATTGACACCCATTAAGGTTAGGTCTAACTACACAAACATTCCCGCCCTTTATAACATTACAGGTACGCCCCTTGAGGGGATGTATAGCACTATCAAATACAAGGTGTATTTGTAATTTTGTAAAGACGTAGGTATTTGTGCAATTACACCTAATATTAGAAGATGTCAATATGATTTATCTCAAATGTATAGCTATTATTTATTAAATCAGAAAATATTAATGAATATGTTTTGCATTTTAGTGATTCTAAAGAGTATATCATCTTTTTCAAGTATTCTTTCCTTGGAGAAAATTTTTATTTTATAGAATAGTTATAATCACTGAAATCCGGCCCGGTCAACGGTTGGCAAGAAGCCCATCTAGCTCAGTTGGTAGAGCGCAAGGCTCTTAACCTTTTGGTCGTGGGTTCGAGCCCCACGGTGGGCGTTTGTTTTTCTCTTTTTTCATCTTTTATCTGAATGATTGAAAATAAATTAAATTTTCCTGTAAGGACAGATGGTGGAAGAGGTGACCATCATATCCCAGATTCAGGGGTACATGGAGTAATAATATATATAATTCGTTTAAGTGATTAATATTTATATTCGTCTTTGTATTTGTGATTTTAATTGAATTTCCAATTTAAATTATATATTTTTTAAATATTTTGATATTTAAATAAATATATTTTAAGAACAAAATTATCTATTTTTTTGGGAAGGTGAAAATGCAGGAAAAATACTAAAAACAAGTGAATTTGACCATGGTTCATTTTATACACGTGTGGCATTTTAGTCAATTAAGGGCAAGAAAAACTTGTCAAAACACATCAAAAATCATGTCAAATCGTACTTTAGGTGCATGTTCCTAACTTCCGTTTGTTCATAATGAAAGAGAATTTCGTTATTACACGTCGAATCACACTTCAGGATTTTTTATTTATTTTTAACATATAAGAAATTTTTTTGCTATTTGGTGAAAAGACAGTGGTGAAATGGAATTTAGGTAGATATCTATTACATATTAGCTTGAACAAAGACAGTTTTGTCTTGGATAATAAAAGGAGGTTCTTAGGAAGTGGTTCTTGATTTTATAGCGTAACTAGTAAGATAATTCTAAGCAGTATAATATCAATTAATATAAAATTAGAAATTAAAAAATTAACAAAATTTAAAGAATCACAAAATACGCATGCTTAATCACCAAATCTTTCTTAATATTATTTTGTTAAAGAACAATTAACAAAGATATAAACTATGCTCACATTAGCTTATTTATATACTTAGACCATGTCTACAGAGTCGTATTGTATTAGCCCACATTATAGTAGATTCATACTATCTGTTATATTAGTTTATACAATATTATCTCATAGTATTTTACATTGCATTAGTTATATGGGAATCATTCGGATACAAAAATAACAGGTCGTTTACTATCATCCACTTAATTTCAAATTGTGCCTGCATTTACATTTTTGCCCATTGAATTTATACAGTGTCTGTTGTGTAATAAATGCTAAAACCAAGTTTCTAAACAAAAAATCTGTGTAATTTGAGGAGCATTTATCTTGTATTTACAATGACATTATGCACAATCATATGAAGTAAATTGAAGTCTGCAAAAAATATCTTCGAACCACGCGCTCAACTACGACATTTCCTCTTCAATTAATGATGACTCACCAACCAAGAATCCCACTCTGGTATTAATCCGACTCATTGAAGTCACTCACCTGGCTGCTGTAGGAGGAGTGTGCGGAGGCACAACAATAAATTCGGGTGTAGTCCTACAGGCTAAAATACGCGATTAAGACCGTATATAGCGTTTATTAGTGACAAGGAGGAGAAAGACGGAGTGTTCAGCAAAAACCTACTTGTTGCCGGTGGGAATGGAATGGAGAAGGATGGTGCGGTTGGAGTGATATAGGAGGCTAATATAAAAGCTCAAGCAAGAAACAATAAATGTCACCTACCAGATTTCAAAACATTAATGGTGGGCGTTAGTGCAATTTTCTTTAAATTGAGGGGCAAACTAGACTTCATAGGCCCTAAATTTAGTGTTGACACTTATGTGAATTTGTAATCTTGAACTATTATTCGACGTGACAGCCGCCCCTGCTTGCATATAATAAATAACATTTTATGTTTTAAAATATATTATAAATAAATACATATATATACAAACCAATACATCACATTTCAAAAAAAAAAAAAAAAAAGAAAGAAAGAAAAAAATAAAAATAGAAAAGAAACCAACTTAGGGACATTATTGGCATAAGAAAAATTCGTATCGTTGTGTAAGTAACTACTCTTTGTGAGTAAAAATGTGGGATTTTTTTTTTATAATAGTATAGATATAAAGCCCAAATTTGTTATTACTTTAAAGTCGAGTACCCAACTAATTAGGTATATGTTAAAGTTGGGTATCCGAAATTGGAAAATTAATTTTTTTTACTTTTTATAATTTAAATATGAAGAAAAGTAAGGACAATAAGAAAATATTTAAAAGTTTGTTTTTTTTTTTTTTGGATAATTTTATACTTGTAGATTGTAACTATAAGCATGGTGTGACTTTCATTTTTTAAATATTTACAAAATTTCATATCAAATTATAATAGCAACTTATTAATGTTCAAAAGTAGTATAGCATCGGAATTAATTCAAACTATAGATAAATTAATCCAATTCATAATATAAATTATTTGACAAGTTGATCAACCAACTCATATACTATTTTCCTTTTCACTTTACTAGTAACATTAAATCATTCCATTTTCTTTCTTTATCTAAAAGGAATTATTATATTTTAGTATTTGTTTAAAATAAATATAGGATACCCAATTTACTCATCAGGTTCTCAATTTACACAAGGGGTTACATTTCTTTATTCAATAATCGATCCGATTTATTTAAAGTTGAGTTCGAAAAACTTGAAACTGAAAAATTATAAAACTTATCTGACCTGTTCAAGTCGGGTTGTGACCTGAACAATCGATCCGAAGGTCCATCCCTAATTATTGTTGATGTAAGTAATGTTATCCCAAGTCTTATCATCTTCTAAATATTAAGTATGTAGAATTGCAAAAGAGTTTTACAAACCATATATAGTAGTTGATCTCTGTAGACATATATATATATATATATACTATACAATATCATTGCAAAATATTTCAATAATGGTAAATAGAATAGTTATAGTCATTGAAGTGGCCTTGTCGATGGCCCCACTGGAATAGTAATTAGCCAGTCAACCACTGGCAAGAAGCCCGTCTAGCTCAGTCGGTAGAGCGCAAGGCTCTTAACCTTGTGGTCGTGGGTTCGAGCCCCACGGTGGGCGTTTGTTCCTTTTTTCCTTTTTCATCTTTTTCTTGTTGTCCTAAAAATATAAAAGTGTCTTTTACTACTAAACACGCGTGCACACACAGACACATAAAAAAACTATATTTTTAGTCCTATAATTATGGAGGCATGGCATATTGAACCTTGCATCTTTAGTAAGTATAAATTTACTCGTATGATTTTTAAATCCTTACATATTTGATTTCACTTTTGACACGTTTGATCTAGGACATCACATGTTTGGTTTTCGTCCTCGCACGTTTGGTCCTAAGATGATAAATTTGATCTTGAATTATCAAATTTTGATCCTTCATCAATTTTTTCGGCCAACACGTGTTGCCGAGAAAAAATATGTTACTGATGTGTGTATTGACATGTCATGGCCACAGGCACGTCTGTGAACATATAATTGCCATGTCTTTTTTGGTTGACACATTTTGATCAAAAAAATTTACGGGGAACTACATTTGATAACCTAAGATCAAATGTGTGAGGCCCTAAATCAAATGTGTCAAATTTAAGAGCAAATTTGTGAGTAGTGTATAAATTGTAGAATTAAATTTATATTTACGAAAAATACAAAACTAAAAGTGTCATACCCCAATATTTCTAGGTCTAGAAATGTAATTTTAAAAAAAAAAAGTAAAA
Organism: Sesamum alatum; assembly: GCA_034509735.1. Classification (NCBI taxonomy): domain Eukaryota; kingdom Viridiplantae; phylum Streptophyta; class Magnoliopsida; order Lamiales; family Pedaliaceae; genus Sesamum; species Sesamum alatum. Next base: position 45,288,693 of record JACGWO010000002.1, on the reverse strand, counting down.
AGTGTAAGAAACAACCGGTCTCGGTAGAAGAGGCATGTCATATGAGAGTTGCTCCAGAGAGAAAAATGGATTTTCTATTGCAAATCGTATTTTATCTTTTATTCCATTCAATCTATATAAGCAACGTGTATAAAATCTTTCCCTAAATAAATTAGATAATATTATCTTTATACACGTGATGTGTATGTTGAATTGAGTAGAAAATAAAATACAATTTGCAACAGAAAATTCAATCCAAAAAATTGAGATAAATGATTGAAAACATGAGAATTTAGCAAGGGTTTCGAGAGAGTGAGCTTAAGACTAAAGACGCGTCGGAATAAATTGAGTTTTCCATAACAAAAAGATGGAGTAGGTGAGCTTGACATCAAGATTGAGAAACATCGATGGGATTGCAAACGAGTCGAGCTCAGTAAAACTTGAGATTCGTCGATAGGACTGCAAACGAGTAGAGCTCGGTAAAACTAGAGGTTCAACCAGTTCAAGTATTTTTAGGTTCAAAATTGAGTTCTAGTTTGTTAAAAATATTATTTTTTAATTAAAATAATTACTGTTTTCAAAATAAGATTGAAAAAAGACAATTATTTTGGATCTGAAAAAAAAAAGATATATTTCTATTTTTTTTTTTTTTTTCTGAAACTAATTAGATGATTCAAAATAACATAACAATAATTAATATACAAACTGTCTCAAACAGACAAAAGGGGTTGTAATAAAGTGGTGTAAAGAAGAGAACATAACATTGTTCATGTTTTTCTCATAATAACTGATAATGGAAAACGATAACGGAATACAGAACACCAAATTCCCATCTCACACAGCCTCGTCCCACAAATTATGGTCTTAACAGAGACCATTTCTTCCTCCACAAACACACAAAAAAAGGACCCGCAGCAGAATGTTTAAACTACTAAGCTAACACAAAATCGGATCAGAATAATCGAACACTAACAATAGACCGATGGTCACCTCTTAGTACCTGTAGTGAGGAGGCTTGTAAGGACCCTCAACTGGTACACTGATGTAATCAGCCTGCTCCTTGCTCAGCTTAGTAAGCTTAGCGCCGAGCTTTCCAAGATGGAGAGCTGCAACCTTCTCATCAAGGTGCTTGGGCAACACGTAAACCTTCTTCTCGTACTTCCCGGTTGTCCTCTCCTTCCAGAGCTCAAGCTGGGCAATAACCTGGTTGGTGAAGGAGCACGACATGACGAAGCTGGGGTGGCCGGTGGCACAGCCCAAGTTCATCAGACGACCCTCGGCCAAGACAATGATACCAGAGTTTGTGTCCGGGAACACCCATCTGTCTGTTTGAGGCTTGATGGTGATTCTCTTCACACCAGGGAAAGTCTCGAGACCATGCATGTCGATTTCGTTGTCGAAGTGACCAATGTTGCAGACAATGGCATTGTTCTTCATCTTCCTCATGTGGTCAACCATTATGATGTCCTTGTTACCAGTGGTGGTGACAAAGATATCAGCTTCCGAGACGACATCCTCAAGGGTCAGGACTTGGAAACCTTCCATGAGGGCTTGAAGGGCACAGATTGGGTCAATCTCAGTCACGATCACACGTGCACCAGCTTGCTTCAAGGCAGCAGCACAACCCTTCCCGACATCTCCGTAGCCACAAACAACACCAACCTTTCCAGCAATCATCACATCAGTGGCCCTCATCAGTCCATCGGGCAGGGAGTGGCGGCACCCATACAAGTTATCAAACTAGCAAAAGAACAACTAGAGTATCAGTATAAAAAACAGAAATCGAATTGACGAACTTGAAGCTATACAAAGTGAACAATTAAGGCCATTCCATGATTTTCAGTTCATTTTGACTTCTTCTATATATATAGTCTGATCTGAGAATTAGAAACTACATCATAACAAAACAAGGGGTCATACGAGAGAAAATTGAAACAGACTACACCTCAGATCCATGGTAGCAATTGAAGTTTAACGATCATTACAAACACAAATACACATCTAACCAATTAAGATGTTTTGGTAATGGAGGAGATCAGACTCTAAATTAAGTAAACTATTCTTAAAACAGGATCCCGGAAACAGAGGAGGATGTATTATGGCGATTCCCACAGAGTTAGAAGTAAATGACAATAATGCGCAGAAATAGGTACAAACCAAGATCCAACAATCAAGAATTAGATGAACTCTGAATCTTCAAGATTTCGCAAAAATTAAGCTAGATCCAATAAATTATTAAAAGAAAAAAAGCTAGATCCAATAAAAAATTAACAGATCAGCTCTAATAAACTAACTCAATCGACACCAACATAAGCCCACATAAATATCACATTCAGAGATCAGATCTATCAAAGAAAGACAAGGAAAACGATGTATACCTTGCTCTTGGTGACAGAATCATTGACATTAATTGCAGGGAAGAGCAGGGAGCCATTAGCCTGCATCTGGTACAACCTCTTAACTCCAGTGGTAGTCTCCTCAGAAACACCAACCAATCTCTCCTTCATATTTGTATACTTCTTTGGATCAGCCTTCAACCCATCTCTAATTATGGTCAGGACAATCTGAAACTCAGCATTGTCGGTGGAACTGGGGTCGGGCAACTTGCCTGACTTCTCGTACTCTTCCTCGGCCTTCACTCCCTCATGGATCAACAAAGTAGCATCACCACCGTCATCCACAATCAAATCGGGCCCACCGCCGGGGCCCCAGTCGAGGGCCCGCTCAGTGCACCACCAGTACTCCTGCAAGGTCTCACCTTTCCAGGCGAACACCGCGGCGCTGTCGCGGGCGATGGCGGCGGCAGCGTGATCCTGGGTGGAGAAGATGTTGCAGGAGCACCATCTCACCTCAGCGCCCAAGGCGGTTAAGGTTTCGATCAAGACAGCGGTTTGGATGGTCATGTGAAGGCTGCCGGTGATCTTGGCACCCTTGAAGGGCTGGGAGGGCCCGAACTCGGCTCGGCAGGACATGAGCCCCGGCATTTCGACCTCGGCGAGCTCGATTTCGAGGCGGCCGAAATCGGCCTGGGACATGTCCTTGACCTTGTACTCGCGGCCGGAGGTTGTCTTCTCAACTACGAGCGCCATGGGTTGCGCGAGTATGGAAGCAAGTTTGGATCTGAGATTGGATTTGGTGCCTCTTCTTTGGCTGGTGGGAGAAGAGAGTGGGTGTGAGGGGAGTTGAAATGAAGGGTAGAGAAGAATTTATAAAGGGTGGAAGGAGAGTTGGCAGTTTGAGGTGGGATTTTTAGGGTTTATCGGTGGATCTGCAATTTCATAAAGATTTGGGGTTGTTTTGTAATTAAGAGAAAGCTACATAGCTCTGCGGCCAGTTATTGCCGAGTAAATGAATAAGATATCTCTCAAAGACAAGTAGATATTCTCTATGACCCTAGTACTCATGTCAAGCTCGAATCTAGGAGATGTTCACATAAATTTTGAGTTTGTAAAAGAATAATAAGATTGGAATATATATATATATATATTATTTATGAGTTTAAATGAAAAGAGTTATAATTTTTGAAGATGGTCTTTGAAAATGAATTTTATTTTCTTAATTCATTTTCCAAACTTTGATTTAAGGATTGGAAGTTTTTTTTTTTTTAATTCGGATGCAAATGTGTTATCTCCTTGTGGGAGCAAATTATAGGTTATTTCGAAATTTAGTATCAAAGACGTGACAATTTGATGTTTAGATACGAAACCTCTGTAATTGCAATAATTTATCGTGGTTAACAACTTTAGATTTGGGAGCTCTAGATTTGATTTACTATATGTCCAGACTTTGTTGTGTAACTTGATCGGTTATCTTACTTAATTGGCGGTCTAAATTTGAATTCTTGTTTGTATGTCTTGATTGGCTATATGACTTGACATGTTACATATTGTCTGGTTTGACTTGTTGTCTTATTATCTGGCTTCACTTGATTTTTAAGTTGACTTGTTGTGCGGGTGTCTTGATGACTTAACTTGTTGTACGTTGCTTGGGTTGACTTGTTGTATTATTGTATCACTTACTTGTTGTGAATTGTTGGAAATACCCATATTTATAATTGTAGAGTGAAAACTTCTATGGTAATTGCTTGATGAGGTGACGCGATTTGATTGACCCTCCATAATTTAATTGATATTATTTTCTTAATCACAAGATATAACTTAAAGTAACCAAATCATTGGTGATACCCCTACAAATATTTTTCCTTAAGCCCAAAGTTAAGAAGGCAGGCTCCCACCAAACAATCCAGCAGCTCATGAGTAAAGTAATAGACCCATAATCCATCTATTTTTACTAGTTTGGCAGGCTAAAGACAAGCCTAACCCAGCAAGATGACTCAGCGGTAGCAAGGACGACACATCATATGTATCTCTGACATATTAAAAAATATCCAACAAACTCCTCCTAGATTGATGAGGTCGACCTGACAGCTACAGGTAAAACGAAACCCGCAAAACTCGACTCAACTGACATGATGACTTAGAGGGTGTTTGGCTAAGCTTAAAAGCTCTTCAAAACATCTTATAAGATGTTACAAATCGTTTGGCAATTTTTTTTAAAAGAGTTTATAAGATCTCAAAATAAGATGATTTGAATCTTATAAGATCTTTTTTAAAAAGTTAAACTTTCCTAACTTTTTTTATAAGATCTTATAAGCTCTATGCAATTAATAATTGATAAGACAAAAATGACCTTATTGATTTGCTATATTTCAATTTTACCCTTAATATAACAAACATATTTTTAACAACAAAAAATTCTCTCTCTCTCTCTCTCTCTCTCTCTCTCTATATATATAATATATATATATATATATATGAAATATCATCTCTTCTTCTCATATTTATATAATTATGACATTAATTACGTAATTAAGATTAATTTTTAATTGTATTATAATTATAAAAAACATGCTGCTGATATTATATGTTATAATATGGTTAAAAGTAGTCATCGAAATTAACAAAAAAAAATAAATAAATTATATATTTATGTTAATATTCTTCGACTAGCATGAATGTTAATATTATTTCGATGCAAAAGTTTAAAGATAATAATTTGTCAATTTTTTATTTTTGAAAAAAAAATCTATTGATTTTTATTTAAATTTAAACTAATGTATACTATTTATGAAAGTATTTTAAATTTATTAAATACAAATTATGTGGAAAATAGTAATTTATTTGATTCTAATAGTAATATGTCATTTTTGGTTATTTTGCAATAAAAAGACCTTATTATGCCGAACACCCTAACATCTTATATATAAGCTTTAACATCTTATTTTACACAAACACTTTAGGAGCTCATTTTTAAAATAAGATCCAACATCTTATAAGCTCCTAAAACATCTTATAAGATGTAGGAGCTTATAAGATGTTTTAAAAAAGCTTAGCCAAACACCCTCTTATTCAAATAGTCATATCTTTTTCGAAATAAGTCCAAATCACAATCCAATTTTTTGTTTGTTAGCTAACTCATGCAGCTTTCTAACGGTGTATCACAAATTACAACCACTTCCGGAATTCGCTCCCATCGGCCTATAAATAGAGGTTATTGTGCAGCCATAACGGTAACAAGTATCACTCACTCTCGGACAATATTCTCTCTTGGTTTTTAGCAAGCTCTTAGCATACTTTTGCAGTCCATACAATAGTTTATCACTTTATCTCCATATTTCATCGTTCCAGTTCAATCATTACGCGATTATTCTCACAACTACTTCAAGTTTTCTAGTTACTTTAGCAGTTAATTAATTATTGTCTTAAGTATCAGAGTGTTAACCCTTATTTTGCAGGTTAGTCCTCCTTTGATCTTAGGATTTCGCCAAAAATCCTTCGGTCATTGTGGTGTTTCTGGCCGGTACGGATAATTGGCACCGTCTATTTGAACACTTGAGCTAGAGACATGAGAAATAGCCAGTACAGACACTGGAGGCGACAATGGCTCTTTTGAGGGAAACACTTCCATCCCTGTTGCAGCAGGTTCTGCAGTTCCACCTCCTGAACGATGCTGGGGGAACTCAATGCCCCTATTCTCGCTCTTGATCCGACAGCAATACCTACTGCCGCCAACCCACTCTTTTGTAAGTAGCTCAGCCAATTCATTGTGGAGACCATCAACTCAACCTTCTGAAGCTCCCTCGCTAGCAGAGCATAACAATCCTCTCAACAAGAAAAGCTCAGTAGACGAACCTATACCCGTTGATCCCACTAGTAAGGAACGAGCCACTAGGAGCCTCTCGAAATCTAGCATTCTCTCATGAATGAAGTGGTGGAACTCCGTCAATATGTAAGGAAGGAAGCATCACTCTTAGAGCAAGGTATTCCCTTCAGTGCTGACATCATGATAAAAGAGTTGTATGCTCACTTCAAAGCACTTTCACATCTACTTGCTTATAAGGGTACTACTGACCCTGCTGAGCACATTCATAAGTTTGAAAATGCAGCTTTGCTGCACAGGTATACCGATGGTATTAAATGTCATATTTTTCTTACTATACTAACTGACTCTACCTTGTAGTGGTTAAATCAACTCCCAACTGGATTAATATGTTCTTTTGCAGAGTTTAACTCTCTTTCTTTGTACCAATTCGCTAATATCTAGAAATACAAAACATCGGCTATCAGTCTTTTCTGGATAAAACATGAAGAAAATGCGACCTTGAGGGCATATACCCAGTGTCTCAACAATGCCATTATGGAAGTTCCAACTTCTCAACAGGAAGTGTTGATAAACGCTCTTACTTAGGGACTCCGAGTAGGACCTCTCATTAAATCATTGGCAAAGAAACATGTAACTACTTCCATGACTTAATACCCTGAGCAGAGAAATACATGAACCTGGAATATGCATGGCTTGTAAGAGGCGATAAACATGACAGACTGAGGGACAATGAAGGCACCTCCTCTAGTAGGAGCATAAGGGAACCCAAGGGATGGTTCAATCACCTCGATCGAAAGTACGAGCATTTCACCCCTCTTATCACTAGCCCAACACGGATGTTGATGGCCATAGATAGATACCCTGCTCTGTAATGGCCCAAGGGTGCTTAGGAAAGACCGCAACTTCCTAAATCCAAGTATTTATGTAGGTACCATACAGAGTACGGACACGATATCAATAGATGCTGCCAGCTAAGGCAGGAGATGGAAAGGCTCATTAAGTCGGTTACCTGAAGGACTACATCGACAAAGATCAATATTGTTAACGATGAGAGGAGCGTTCGTTCCATCAGGATTCACACAGATGTGAGGATAGATTTGTGGACTCCTCTAAGAAGGAACATCGAAAGGATAAGGCTCCTACTTAGAAGTAGAGCCCAAAAACCATACATGCCAAAGAGGTGATCCACATGATAGTTAGAGAACATACTAAAAGGACTCTAGGAGAGCTGGGTGGGCACATGCCTTGGCTGTCAGAACGATAATGGTGATTGATTACAAAGCAACAACAGAGGATCCCATGATCAACTTCGGACCTGATGATACACAAAGAGTTTACTTACACCATAATGATGTTTTTGTCGTTTTTGCTACTTTAGCCAATTATACTATTCTAGAATTTTTGTAGATTTTGGCAGCTCTGCATATAATATTTTATAAAATTATGGTAGTATTATGTTTTAAAAATATATATTTTTAATATTTCAAAAATATTAAATCGGATCTACCAGGTCCAACTCAACGAATTCCGAGCCTACACGACCCTAGATTTTGGCAAACCTACCCCAAACTCGTCTAATTACCACCCCTAACTCCAACTAGGCCTTCAGGTGGGTTTTGAACTGCTGGACCCAATCAATTGAACAAGCTTCTAGTAGTTAGGCGTTTTTTCAGTCTATTCGATCATGGGCTTTCGAAAAAAACGTCAGGGTATCAATTCCCATGGTTTCTCCTGAGTATTTTATTTTATAAACTTTGGTGAAATTAAATTGGTGTTTCTTATAAATTTATATTTCTAAAGTAGAGAAGAGTATAACAGCAAAATAATGAAATTAAAATAAATATTAAAAACTATAATTTTTGGTTGCAAATACAAAAAATTAGTTTGTTTTGGTTGCAAATATTAAAAATCAAATGGGATTTATTTCATCAATAATTATCAAAAAAAAAAAAAAAAAAAGAATATGCACCCTCTCGAAATTATGATAGTATAATCCTACCTTGAATTACCAAACACCTGTCAGATCGTGATATTGAGGCCCAAACCACCGGAGCAAACACCACTTCTCCCACGAGTGAAAGGAGAAACACGGAAGGAAACCTAGCGCTTCCAAACCCGCCGTGTCTCCGGTCCAGAAAATTCTCCCTTTTCCCCCTTTTGTTGGCCCAGAAGATTTTTCAACAGCCTGAGAATCTGGGTTTGCTGGTTGTGGCGGGCGTAGTCAAAAGCTTTTGTGGTCGATTTGTGAGGTTTGAGACAATTCTTTTGAGAATTTGAATTGCTGAATGTTCTGTAAATTCCTGTAATTGCTGAATTCGTTATTCTGATATGTTTGAATTGCTGAATTTTAGGTCGAGTCGAAATACAGAATTAGGGGTTTTGACATTAAAATTACTTTTTGTGAGTAAAAAATCACTTTCTTTTGTATAGAATATGTACGATATGGTTAAATAAACTCAATTGTTCGTTGATAGTTTCGACATAGTCTTATGTGAACCAATTATCTTCAACGGCTGGATCAATCTTAACAAAGTGTAATAATCCCTCTCGATTTATGGCCTAAAGTTCCTCAATTCAATTTAGTTGATTTCCAGTTGTGAGTTCCTTTAAACCTCTCTCTGCTTATAGGTTTTCCTTGCACTTGTAGATATTTATAATCAGACGCCCGTTTATCATAAGATGGATGGGAACAAAGATGAAGCCTTGAAGTGCTTGAAAATTGCCAAGAATTCGATTGAATCGGGCGACAGAACCCGTGCCCTGAAATTTCTCAATAAAGCTCGTAGATTAGACCCATCTATTGAAATTGATGATCTTTTGTTGAATCTAAATGCTTCGCAACCAGAAGACAAGAAAACTGATGAATCCACCAATGAAAATCCTTCCAAGCCCTCCCAAAATGGGCCTCGCCGCAGGGTTCCGGCTGGTCCATCTTCATCCTCCTCATCCACCACATCAGCTACCTACACTGAGGAGCAGGTGACTGTGGTCCGAGAGATTAAGAGGAAGAAAGACTATTATGAGATATTGGGCTTGGAAAAGAGTTGTACTGCTGAAGATGTCCGCAAGGCATATAGGAAGTTGTCTTTGAAGGTCCATCCAGATAAGAACCAGGCCCCAGGGGCTGAGGAGGCATTTAAGATGGTATCAAAGGCATTTCAATGTTTGAGTGATGAAGAGAGTCGGAAAAAGTATGATGTTCTTGGATCGGAGGAGCCTGTCTATGAGCAGAGAGGTGGAGGTGTTAATGGAATGAGAGGGTTCAATGGGTTTTATGAAGGGGACGTCGACGCGGATGAGATTTTTAGGAACTTCTTCTTTGGGGGAATGCATCCAGCCACCACCGCCAATTTCAGTGGGTTTACATTTGGACCTGGTGTGAGGATGAGAACAGGTGGAGTTGATCAAGGGTCTAATTGGTTGAGGATGTTGATCCAGTTGTTGCCAGTAATATTAATTTTGTTGGTGAACTTCTTGCCATCATCAGAGCCAGTTTATTCTCTCTCTCGGTCGTATTCCCATGACTATAGGCTTACTACACAAAAGGGTGTGAATTTTTATGTAAAATCTGCAAACTTTGAGCAACAATATCCACCTAATAGTCCGGAACGCATTGCAATCGAACAACGGGTTGAGGATGACTATCACTCAGTCCTTGTGCATAACTGCAGGCTTGAGTGGCAGCAACTTCATTGGGGTTACCGACGGGAAACACCAAACTGTGATGCATTAAAGCGTTTTGAGGCTATGGCCCAATGATTGATTAAAGGTCTGATTTCTTATCATGCTCAATTTGTTTCCTTTGTTGGATTTCACCTCCTGCTGCTTTCCTGATTTGATGATTCGTCATGTTTGTTTTGTTAAATGTTAATACATCCTGACATAGCTTCAAAATTGTACGTGGAGTGTGAAAATCTTGTTTAGAGATGCCCATGAATTCCTGTAGCTTTTCCTCATTAGGACAAATAATTTTATATACCTTTTTTACCATGTCTTCCGTAGCTTTAGCGAAATCCTTTTTGTTGTATCTATTAACCAACACAAGTATGCTTGACATATACACAGCAAATTATTCTCCTTTTGAGTTTGGATCTGTGACTCTTTCAGGCTTCTGTTAAGAAGATAAATTATGGTAAACTTTCGGTTGCCTGACATAATATAGTCAAACTTGTTTGGCATGTATTGCATTATCAGTATGAAGCTTTGTTTAGCCTGTGAGTGGATGCATTTCTGGTGTCTCTCTGAATTATATTAACATCTTCTGTAGGAAGTATTTGGGATGCTTACCTAAGCATGTGGGCCGATATTGTACACAGTGATGATGTTTTTGTGTTTTCAAGGTGGGAAGCTTGGGGTTGTGTCATTTACATGTTGGTGGAATATAACCAGAGACATGTTAAGTTGCTGTATTTTGATTATTGTAGTTGTAGACCAATGCAGGAAATTCTGCATGGCAACTAGACCTTGGGGATATCTCATATCTCCAGACCTTATTTTATTTGTTGATTGGGTTCATGTGTTATATTTTGCATGTACATTGTGCAGTGCGTTTTAAAGGTTTATGCATCTTTTGTTGTGAGATTATGCTGGCCATATCTTGAAGTAGTACCTTATGCTAATCATTCATGCCAATTGATAATTTCTTGATTTTGGCTCGTGTTTGAGCAGAAACACTCCTGTTGAAAATTGAGAATAGATCAAAACTATTCCATGTTATATTTCTTGCATGCATTTTTTTCCACTAATTTGCTCGCCAATTTAGCAAATCTACGCAAAACTGCTTCTTTGGGGAAAAAAAAATGATCAGTAGTGCCATACAGGGTATCAATTTGATTCATTCTGAAATTAAATAATGAATGTCTTACTTGCCAACCACAGGCAAAAATAAATCTGATATCGTGTTGAGGTTTACCATGTGGCCCTGGAATAGAACTTTGATAAGTATTCAACATATTACTTGAACTACTTGGTAGAGTAAAATCCTGTGGACAGAAATTCTCTGTTAGATGCATTTCTGATAGAAATGTTAGGGAGATAACTGGGGGGAGGCCTTAAAGACTCCTTAAAATGGTGCACTATTGGGAATAGAGGTTTCACTAATTGGCGGGGTTATCGATAGTTCAATTTTCTTGTTCTCTGGCATGTTTCCTGGAACAGTAAACTTGGAAGTTGTAAACATATTTGTTGCAGTTTATGTAGTTTCGTTAGCAGTGCTATGTCAGACTCTCTCTGAATTATTTTACCACAATTTGAATCTTGGGTTGTGTTTTTTCAGCAGCAATATGTAGTGAATTGATTGTAAAATTGTATTTTACACATCCCAAATGCACCTACGTTTCCCTGCTGTGTAAGATATTAAGCCATGCTTAATTGTTTGCTTTGCAGATTAAAACTAGCTACCCTCTAACTTGCGTGTTCCGCAATGAAGAGTGGAACCAGTGCGCCGCCCAGTATTAGAGACCATCTGTAGAGAATTTCATCAGAAAGACTTTTGCCGAACACGATTGTGGAATCCTAAATGTTTAGTAAACTACGTGAGGACTCTCATATCATATATTGTTTATTAACGACAGATCTTGCGTACAATGTCTACCTACTTATTGTGTCATTTGCGACCTGGGTTTGTCGGGTTGTCTTTTACTACTGAGCTTTTATGCATACTTTGGTCTGTATATTACATGAAAGAATGGTTGGGAAGTCAAAAACCTGGTTTTGTTTTCTTGCTATTTTTGTGATTCTACTTGAAAGAGAGGTGGTGGAAGTCGAAAGTATTTGGAGCCTTATGTATTGGAAGCCTTAAACTTTTGACCAAAGTTTCAGTAGAAGTCAAGCTACTACCCTGAGCTCAGGATTGGGCTGGCTCGATGCAGGCTTGAACACTATTTAAGAACTTCTATACTATCTAATACAAATATGCTTGTATAACTATTTACATCTCTGATCTTGTGTATAATTATAAAAACTATCCCTATCAGTCAAAATGTAGGGATAGTTTGTACAAAGATATTGATGTTTATCGGATGATATATATAATTTTTCAAAAAACAAAATGATTTATATGAATGTCGTTGACGTTTTTTGTCGGAGTATGTATAATTTTTAAAAGGCGAGAATGGTGTGTACAAATAGAAAATAGGTCAAGCCGTCGAGGGTGTAAATACGAGAATAAAATATTAAGCTTTTCTATATTTTCTAAGTACTTTATAAGTTGTAATTTGGAAGAAGCATGTATAAGGGGTCGGCCCTACATACTGTTTTCTTGAAATAAAACAGTTCTCACCTCTTTCGCACCAGATACTTTTTGCCATTCAATTCATATCCGCGCCATGGCTCCATTCTAGCTCAATTGAACTTGAACGCATTTTAATGACCTCGAAAACAAGCTTTTGCTTGAGAATTCCAACTCCACTCTTTACATTCTTAGCTGGGCAACCATTTAAATAGCAACCAAAGTTTTGATATCAACCTTATGAGATTGAAGTATGATGCACATATAGATAAACAAGTGAAGATTTTATGAACAGGATCGCTTCAAAGTAACACTCATAAATCATTTCAAAGCTAAAAAGGAATGAACACATTACCGGACCACACAACAAAAATTAAGCGCAACAATTTGAATCCTAAAGACGATGAAGTTATCAACGTTCCTTTACTTTTCTAGAACGTCCAATATTCGTTAGATAGTAGACGGAAGGACAATGCTCATACGCATTCGGGACCTAAATGTTCACGTCATAATTTCACCTAATCTTTAGTGTCATGGACCATTGCTAGACGCCACCCATGGTGACGGACGAATTCATATCATATGATGATTAGAAATTCGCCCAAATATGGGTGAGGGTGAACCTAAAGAGTCGAACGGCTTATTCAGAAGCATCAGAATCTCTCTCACTCATGACTCCTTTGTCTTCAACTTATTAGCAACTGACACAACAGAAGGTATTGCATAAATGAAGATATAATAAGCATTAACAAATCAAGCAAGTGAAGGAATTGTATTTTTCTGTGTTGTTTCTGTCCTTTTAAGAATACAGTGCCAAAATGACAAAGATGTCTAACCCCAACCGAAGTTGCAAAGTAGAGTACAGTCTACACAACACTGAACATGTTCCAGTTAATACTAAATCCTACTCCGTCTGGAGTACAGTCTTACACAATCGGAGATGAGATCTGAAGTTTCCCCAATAATTCCTCTGTATTCCTCTATAGTAAGTTAAGCAACACAAAGTCTGGGCACACCTCAACCCTATTCTTTAGAAGTAATCACCAGCAATCCCAAAGCACCTATCAGTATATACTGCAATATGGAAAGCCAAGTCAAATACAAACTTGCCTTAGATCACTTATTACCGAAAAATAGAGGTAATGATGGTGGTGGTGGTGGTAGAGGTAACTGAAGTAACTGATCTTTTCGGGGGGTTGGGGGGTGATGAGGGGGATTGTAGAAGGTTTACCTTGATGATAGGCTTTTCAGTCATGATTATAGTAACCCAACCCACATAAGGCAAAAATCTGCAAAGAAGAAGCATATAAGTTGAGTCGATTGCTCATTAGATCTCAGAATACCATTAGCTTTATTAGCATTCAAAAATACAGAGAAAATAGAGTATTGGAAAAATGAAAATGATAAACAAACACTCAAACATTACTAACAAGAATTTTCTAGAAAATCAAAGCAATGCTGCAGAAGGACTGAATCATTTAATTGCAATACCGAATATGATTTATGAGACAGTAGGCATGCGGATAAAATGTACAGTTGACAAAATCCATTCTTCAAACACTAAGAACTTGAAGCGAAATCTATATCAAGTCAAACATATTTGTCTTTGCAATAATTTAATAATATCTCTACAACTTTACCAAACTAACAAGCTTGATGAGCAAAACGAGAAAAACAAAAATAAAGAGAGAGGTCACAAGGGGAATATGAGAGGATATTATAAGTTAGTTGCAATGAGACGCATGAACGTCTTAACCAGTAACTGCCTACAGACAAACTATAGTACATAGAAATTGGTGTGGACTGAAGTATTTGATGCTTTGGCCCAACACAACTGAAAGTATGTCTATCTCGAGCAAATGAAACCACAGAAATTCGTGAAGTGTCTAGACTTCCAGAGACTATGTACTTTATACACCTTAGAACTTTATAGATGGGGAACACACCTAAGATGTATTTGGTTGGACCAAAAGCACATTTCAAATCTCTAGCTCTTACCTGAAATTTTATGCATACAGGTTCTAGTATAGTTGATCGTGTTGAGCAGGCAGGGGTGGAATGGGGTTGGAGTTAGTCACCTAATTTCTCTCTAGTCACTGGTGTTTTTATATGCACTAGTACTGCTTTAATTGCTAAGGTAGTTAACTAAGGCACATGATTTATTGCAAGGGCTAGAGTCAAGAGTCTTCCTCCCCAAGTATCTGCTGAAAGAACCAAAACATGTGTATCTGCAATTGTCCATCATCTCCAAATTTGTTATCACCTACATTTTCTCGAAATCAGTATTAACTCATGATTCTTCTTTCTCTTTCTTTTTCTTTTCCCTTGTGCACATAGTACGGGGATTTGCAGGAGAATGGTGCTCTCTAGTCAAGAAAAGATATGATGGCCACAAGGGGAGATGGGATTGAAGAATAAATCTCCTGTAAAGAGAAAGTCAGTAGTTATTGCTTGTCCAATTGATATTCCTGTCATCATAATGGGGCAACGATTGCCGTTTCTTTCTACGATATCAATTTTTTGTGAGATTTTCAATTGGAAAAAGTTGAAGCTTTAAAAGTTCAAGGGAGCACAACCGAGGGCTTAGTCTAGGTGCGGACAATAGAACCTTAAACAACCTTAAAAATTTTGGTCAAACCTAATAAACAGCAACCCAACCCGCTTAACTGATGTGGCTATTGATAAGCATTACATTACTATTGAATCATGGACTACCTTTAAGCTTGTTCAGTTAAGTTTATCATATAGCGCATGACAACGTTAACTTAATGTGAATATACAACCTTATCATCTAAGCATTAGAAAAGAGAACAGGAAAGTCATGCAATACTGGTGTACCTGTGTAACTTTTCTGTGCAAGTAGTAAGACTTTGTACCTTCAGAAGCTACAGAATGGCATTGTACAAAGTGGAACATAACTTCCACATCTGATCTCTTGCCAAGGGTAGTGCAATTATAAAATCTAAAAGTTTTCTTCTTTATCATAAATCAAATCATAGGAGTTGTCTTTCCTCCACCCTCATAAGCTATTACCAGATACTCCAAATCAAGGATGTTAAACTGTTGCTTAGGGCTCTCTGAATAGTAATTTGCTGTAATGAAGACTGCTTCATACTCCAACCATCCCAATTTTCCATGTCGAATGAGCACATAGTTTAAGTTGAAAAAAATATCAGGTATGTATTCTCTTTTGGTACTGAGTTCACGTAATCATATCATCACTTCAAAGTATGACGATTTTCTCCCAAGAAAATTGTGGTTTAGGAACAAAAATGTTACTTGTGGATGTCTCAAACACAGACTAGGAATATTAAATTTGAGACACACTGGAAGGATGGCCTCTTTGCAATTTACAAACGGAAGAAAAATTATGTTCATAAACAGAGAATGGAAAATATAGGATACTGAAAACATGATAAGGAAGATAACAAAGAGCTGGGAATTGCACCCCTTTCCATGATACAGGCTAACCTTTTGGAGTTTCATTATCGAAGATCAAACCTCCATAAATCCCAAAATAGTCAACTCTTAAGCAAAATGACGAAGGTCATATCTTCAAATATAGGCTCCAGCTACAAATAGAGTCTTTGTAGGAAAATAAGCTAATCGTACGAAGACAAGACTTATAACTCCTATTCTAGAACATAAGAGGACAGTACAACTGTGTTTGTATAGGAAACCAATACTCATCCAATTCAAAAAGACCCCTACAGCCAATACTACAAACATTCAGAAAGTAAAGAGTTTCAGCATTAATTATCTTCATTTGAACTTACATTTCCCCTAATATGATTCCCTGATATTGTTTTCAACTTGGATCCTTCACTATCCCACTCAAAACCATAGAACAAAGTCAACACAATTGTCCAAAAGATCAGACATCTTGGACTTGTTGTAAGAACTTAAACACGTGATCTACGTAGACACGACACTACAAGTTATATATGGAAATATCATGGAAACATCAACTTTCAACTTACCCAACAGCTCTTCCCATGATGTGATGTCTTTGCAGCCAGAGCTGACCATGAGCATACAGAAGTCGGTCATCCCCAAAATTATTATCTCCTGATACATCAACAACAGATTACCATAAATGCCAATTTTCATTGTGACAGAAACATAGTGCATCATATTGATGCTAAAGGAAGATAAGCTCATAATATTAATGCTAAATTTGCCCCAAAAAAAGCGCCAATACATATGCTTCAAATTTACCTCAAAAAAGTGATTTCTTATGATTTCAATACTGACATTCTCAATTATTCAGCAGCTTTTAGACATTCAGGATTATCAAAGTTATATCTAATGATTCAAATGCATACCTTTTGTCAGGACATCTACTTCTCCAGTATCTTGGCGCTCATGAACCTTAAAGACATAGCATATTATTGTTAGCAATAAAAGACAAATCCTGAGTAAGATACAGCATCAGAATGGAGTCTTTTCTTATAAAAAGCAAGTACACGTGTCCTTTCGGCTCCATGCTTCTTATCACTATGTACCTTTTAAACTACAGTTCGAGCAAAATGATAGAAGAAAAACATTTAACCCCCACAACGATTGGTTATCAGAAATAATTAACCAATTCTAAAGAACAGTCACAAATAAAACCACAGGTTCTGACATGTTGATTGGTGTCAAAAAGATAGAGTCAAAAAGATAGATAACTGGACTAAAAGGAATTGTCACAAAATAATATACAAACAACAATATGTATGTGAGGATACTGTTGGCATAAGCTCGAGACAAGAAATAAATAATGCTTGCACATATTATGGCTATGTTAACACTGATGTCTTGTTTCTTTCTCATCCCATGGAATAACTTCATAATAAGGGATAATTCAAGTTTCATCTTCCCCCTTTGTTTCACGTCCTTCCTACCACCTAAAAGTTTATGGTTCCCAATTATACAATGTGAATAACATTTTTTCTACTCTTTGTTCCCTTCTCTCCCCCATCTTTTAAAACTGATGGAAAACCACTCATATCCAGCACTGATCTAGTTCCAATCCTAATACAAACATATTGCAGAGAAAAGGCCAACGGAAAATGAGAGTCATCATACCTTGATAACCCGGTGGACAATAGGAATTTCACGTCCCTGTCAGTAAGCAACAAGAACCAAGATAGTTATCAGAAAATTTTAAAAGCTGACATTATAAATGTCTATCACCAGGGGGTGGGCTGATGGAAGCATTTATTTCTATATAATTGAAACAAAGGCTTTCTCCTTTTAAAAGATGTCAAACCAGCACCAAAAGAGCAATATCCAAATTCTCAAAATATACAAACAGACACGAGAAATCAACTGATAGCAAATCATGAACTCAAATTTTCAAAGCATCAGTTCATCATTGAGTTTCCAAAATTTCAGTGAACATGTCTTTATTCACCCATCTAACAATGTTGAGGAAAGAGGAGATAAAAACTCTGAATGAGTGAATAATTTTTTGAGAAGTATTTTTCTTGTGTCTCCAAAAGCGAAATTGGATCATGGACTAACTACTTACAAAAGCTGGTGCAGGGAAAAAATAGAATGAAGAGCAGAGGGCTAGCAAATAAGAAATGAGATGACGGGGAAACTGAAATATGATACTGGGACCACGTACATCAACATTAAACACAACAATTTCTCCAGCGCGAATAGGATCCTTACTCATGCGCAAGAACAAGATGTCACCCTGAAAGAAATTAAATAATGAAGTGAAGATTTAGGAAAAAGTGCTAAGTAATGCAATCATGTCGAAAGGGACATGATATAAAGCAATACACGTAAATCAATGGTAGCTCTTAAACAATAGAAAACAAAAAAAAGAAAAAGATATGAGCCTTGTATTGCTGAAGCATAATTTTAATTGAGTTTTATCAAAACCAAGACTTGGGAGGTTTGTATTTTGAAGTCCTAACAAGCATGAAGGTAGCAATTATATACAGTGGGCACTTAGGCAAATACCTTTGCATCCTGAAATGCAATTCTTCCCTCAACTAACCCTAAATCTCTGGAAAGAGGGTTGAAGAAAGGCGAGTTTGGTAGCATAAGTGAGTTGTGGTGGGTGAAGAGTCAATTTTAAAGATACACAAAGTTAAACACAATTTTATTAGCCAACTCAAAAACTTATCTTCTGGTATTAATCCCCTGAAAGTAACTGAATATTGGCAGATCCATCAAAACATAGCTAATAATATCTCATACTGACCAAGGCATCGAATGACTCACCCTTTTGAAACCAGGCTCCATACTTCCAGAAAGCACAACAACTACAGGTGACTCACTACCAGTAATACACATTAATCCTTTCCATATAATAAGTGCTGATGTAACAATCATACCTGAAAGTAATGATAAATAATAAGACTACTTTGTTAAATACTTCTTCCTTGTTAAAATAGAGCCAAAAAGAAACAAAAATCGATCTGCCTCTTCCCAAGGGGAAAACAGAGAACAAAAATGACCGTGCACACAGAGTAAAGATACACGAGATCACAGTCCATAACTGATGATTGGCAAATGAAACATTCACATCCCAGTACAGCAATTGTAAAACTCCCTCCAAATGACATGTTGTTCATTTTCTAGATGCATGAGTGCAATTAACAGGCACAACATCCAAATCTATGGGTCAATTATTATAAAACTGGACAGCTGTAGAATATTTTCATGAAGAATCAAATCTGCACACACAGACACACACGGAAAACACATCAATGTAAACGAGATCCTTTGGAATTTGCAGTATTTCCATCTGACATAAATGACTGGGCCATCTTGTGACGAAAATTTTCTCCCTTTCTTTCATTGTGGAACAAAGGAAATAAATACTTCATAAGCAAGCATTTTGCAGCAACACATATTCAAAAGCTAGTGCAGCATCTATGAAACCACAACAATAAAATTGGCAAAAGAGGTTTCTGGTTTTTTTTTTTTAAAAAAAAAATTGCTCCCCATTTAGTCTCATATACACGGCACTTAATCTAAGTGTGATTTAATCAGTACAGTCAAACAAAACATTTTAATTTTCGTACAAGAGCAGCAACAGTTAATTCATTAAGCAAATAGCGCTAAATTTAACAACTGCATTGGATATATCTATTTAATTAAAACGTAAAAGTTTTCCATTTTAGGATTCTGAAACTTCCTTGAGTTCATAACCCTAATTTCTCTGTTATGTACTTTTTTCCGCGAACCCCATTTGTTCTTCCTTAAGAAGTGCGCGCAAAAGAATTAGCAAAACAACGAAATCTTAATCAAAACCACTCCAAGAAACGGGATTTTTCGCCAAGAAAACAATGAAATAAGCGTCATCGCCGGTATATGAATTTAATCCATTAATGAAGTAAAAATCGAAGTGAAAAACGAAAAAAAGTTATAAGCATGAAATGAGAAATGAAGCTGACGACATCCAGAAAATCAAGAGACAAGAATCTGTACATGAATAACTAACAACAAAAGAAAATTCTTCTACGGACCGAGACTGACGGCTTGAGTTAGGACTTGTCTGAAGTTCAAAGATTTGACAGAATCGATCTGCTCCCCAATCCAACCCATCTTCTCTTCTCTTCTCGATTCTCTCTCTCTCTCTCTCTCTCTCTCTCTCTCTCTGTGTCTAATGCGAGTTCCGAGTTGAAACGCACAAACGCTGTTATTAAAGGGCCAAAAAGGCAAAAAGAACAAAATTGGAAATATATTTTAGGCTCTGTTTGGTTCCTCGAAAAGAGCATGAATTAAAATTTCATTTCTATTTTCTCACACATGTTTTGAATTAATAACATTAAAAAAATACATAATAGTCATAAAATTATTTTTAAAAATTTACCTTTCTCTTTTTAACACAAAAATATCTATTTTAATTTTTTTTTTATTATTTATACTAACTTTTCATGTAGTATAGGATTATATATTGGGTTATTTTTTGACGTAGGTGCTACTGAAACTAAACAATAATAATATAATATTTATTTTTTAATTATGTGTTATAAAATATCTTTATTGTATTGATATATACATATGACGTTGCAAATGTAGCATAATATTAAATCAAGTATTATTAAATTTAATATTTATGTGTGGCATAAGAATTTACATATTTGTGGCTAAAAGTATAAAATAAATATTTTGTTAAAAAAATAGAAAAATGAAATTTTTTCTAAGAAACTCGTATATTTCATATGATTAAACAAAAAAAAGAGTGTTTCGAAAGAAACTTGATAATTTTGAAACTACTATCTATTTTAGTTTTTCATAAAAATGGGATTATTGCGTAGTTCTTATGAAAGTGTACGTAAATTTCAAATCATGAAAAAGAGGAAAAAGCAAAAAGTTCAAGAAGATATGCGAGGTTTTTAACTGAGTAAAATTTATGTTGGTACCCAAGTTTTGTCAATAATGCTACTTTGGTACATGAGTAATTATAAATGACTCAATTAGTACCTGAGTTTCGCAACTAATGTCATTTTGGGACATGAGTAATTGCAAATGACTTAATTAGTACCCGAGTTTCACCATTAATATCACTTTGGTACCCACTTCATATTTTTTATTTATTTTTTCTATTATATTTTTATATAATGCCCATTTACCCTTAGTAATATACCAAAGAAAATTTTGCATAAATTTCTATTGATAAATTTTTTATTATGACCCATATTTGGTTATCAAAATTATTATATTTTAATTTTAATTAATACTATCTACTACCATTATCTCTCAATATATATATTAAAAAATATTATTATCAATTAACTTATGTTAATAGTCAAGTCACGGGGAATCAAAATTTTCATCGTCAAAGGTATTTTTTTCATTTCATCGAGATATTAAAATTTGATTGCAAAATTTAGATATAGAGTCAAAAGTTTCAATTTTAGTTTATAAATTTTCAAAATTTAGAATGCAAATTTAACTTTTATATGGTTGCAATGCATTTTGACTTATTTTATAATATTGATAAATAAGTGAGTCGAAAAAATTAATGAAATATTATTATAAATTATAATACTCAAATATAAAACATGAAAGTCAGAAAATATATCGATTAAATTTTGTTCACATTTTTTTAATACATTTATTTTTTTTATTTATTATCTAAGGGTAAAATGGTCATTATATCAAAATAATAATAAATAAAATAAATAAAAAAACATCAATTGGGTATCAAAATGATATTAATGGTGAAACTCGGGTACTAATTAAGTCATTTGTAGTTACTCGTGTACCAAAGTAATATTAATATCATAACTCGGATACTAATTGAGCCATTTATAATTACTCAGGTATCAAAATAACATTAATAACAAAACTCGGGTGTCAAAATAAATTTTACTCGTTTTTAACTATTTCGTTCATTTTTATTTGTGTTAAATTTTGCCCCCTTTTACTATGGAGATTATATTAAAAATCCCTTCAACTTTTAAAACTTTCAAAGATCTCCTAATTTTGAATTATCAACAAAAACAGACAAAAATATCCTTATTCCTTAGTAAGAACAAATAAACGCATTGTAAATATAAACTTAAATTAAAATAAATACTTCAAACAAAAAAAGCAAAAGATCCTAAAATCAGATCATATGAAGAATAAAAAATTAATTGAAGATTTTGTTGTGAATAAATCTTTTTCTTAAAAATTATTTTTAAATAACTTCCTTCCTCAAGGCTTTATACTTAAAGCATTTTCTTTTGTTTATATTAATTTAATACAGGTAGTATATTTATTTATAAATATATTGTGTTGCTTATAGTTTTATGTTTGTTGAAACTTACAATATAAAGTAAATTGCTACACTATTTAATTAGTCTTTCATGTGGAATAAAGTATGCGTCAAAGATGCAATTTTTTTTTTTTTTATTGCAGATGGACTTCCTTCCCTTCAATTTCTGTTTTTAAAATATTTTTTATTTGAACTTTGATATTTGAAATATTCTTTCAGGTTTATTTCTAATGTGAGTAATATATTTTAGGGTTAATTACATTTAGACCCCCTCTGAAAATGCATAATTATACTTTCCCCCAAAGAAGTTTTGAAATTACATTTACACTCCCTCTAAAAATTCTTTGTTTACACCTGACCTCCATTCGTTAAAGTTTGGGCGGAAAATGTTCATTTCAAGAAAAATAATTACATAAATTTTCAATTTTACCTCTCATTTAACATTCTCATGCAATAATTTTGTACTTATAAGGAAAAAATATAATAATATTGGCTTCACTCCATACATATACGTTACACTTATCCTCTTATAAGTACAAAAATACACATGAGATTGTTAAATGATGGGAAAAATTGAAAATTTATGTAATTATTTTTGTTGAGGTGAACATTTTTCGTCCAAACTCTAATGGATTGGGGTCAGGTGTAAACAGAGAATTTTCGGAGGGGGTGTAAGTGTAATTTCAAAATTTTTTTGGGGGAAAGTGTAATTATACATTCTTAGAGGGGGTGTAAGTGTAATTAACCCTATATTTTATTAGTAGAATCTTGTACTGATCTTTATATACTTAGACACCGTTTAATTTGGGGTATCAATTACTAAAATTGATTCTTATAGAACTGAAATTATTATTCCCACATACTTACAGAATTAAAATTGTCATTTTTTCTTTATAAAAAACTACGATGAAAGAAAAAAGGGCTAAGATGGAGGATAGAATTGGCAAATATAAGAGCTTGGCAAAAGGTTCTTGTGATGTCAATTTTCGTGCAGCTCACGTGCGATATTCCATTAAAACAAACAGCCAAACTAATGAAAATAGACATAATAAGAAAGTTAAGAAATGTTAAACATTTCAAACTATGCGTATCTTTATAATACTAGGAAATATGACACGGTATGCACGTATAAAAATATATTTTTAGAGATAAATATATCATTATAATTCGTTATAAAAAAATATTAAGTTTATAGTATATTTTATGTTTCTGTCATCGAAACATAGTACATACATTTATATCTTTAAAGAAATTGATAATACTCATTTTAATTGATAAGGAAACTATTTAATTTTATTATTTGTAATTCACTTTCTAAATTTAACTGATACTATTAAATAAATAGAATATTCCCCAAAATTGAAACTTTGCATTTTATATTCACTAATGATTATATTTATTATCCGTATCCAACCAATTAATACCAAAACAATAATAAAATTAAAAAATCCAATATTAAAATAAAATTAATTAGTCAAAGCTTCTTATTGTGTATTGTCTTTAAGAAAAATTCCAGTTTAATAAAATTGATCAATTTTGATTTGTAGGTTTTATTATACCTATTTGCTACTTTTAAATTTATTTTATTTTTTGTTATATTATCTTTGTATATGTTTTTTTTTTAAATATCATGTCTTTAATGTAATTTATTTTTAATTTTAAAGTAATTATTTATTAACTATTTTTAATAAAAATATAATCTAATTGGACCAAAGTATATTTGTATTGCAAGTTCTTATAAATTTATGCTAATTATATTTCAGTATCAATTTTTAAGTATTTTTATACATGCTTTATTAACTTCTAATTTTGAAATATTATTGCATAATTTTTTTTTCGCCTTTATATTGCAATGTTTAATTTCATATTTTTATTTTGACTTCTTAATCTTATTCATATGCATCTACTTGGTATAATCTACTTCTATATTATATTACAACGTAACTTTTATGTCATATTTGTTTGTGATACTCTTATGCTATTAATATAAAAAGTAATAAATGTAAAAGTAATAATATGCATTCATGATTATCTAATACTAATTAAAAAAATCAAATAGTAAGAGATTCGCTCAATAATTGAATTATTGTAAGTAATTTCAATTTAATAAAATTAGTGTTTTTATTTTCATATATCAAGTTTTATTCTTATTACTCATATATTTTAAACTTTTAAGTTATTTTTATAAATTTATTCATGGAAAAACATACTTCTTTTTTTGATTTATTTATTTATCATCTTTTATTTCTAATTTCAATATAATTAACTTATTTTCTATTTATTGTTTTATTGTTACTGATGTGACCAAAACATTCTTCGTCTGGGGTATATTGGACTTGATACTTATTGGCAGAATTTTTCACAAGCCTTGAAATCAGAACCTGCGAAAAAATACGTTAGCACTTTGACGCTCAAGTCAGTAAATAGTTACAAGAAAAAATAAATATATAAACAAGAGAGCAATATCAATTAACAAAGTAATAGCCGATAGTGTAGAGACGAGTGTTTTTTGCGTATATGTGCGCTTTAAGAAAAAAAAACTTACCCCTTCTGGAGGGAAGAGGCTTTCTTTTATAGCCTTAGTTCCTCGCCGTGAGAAGAGTTCTAACCCCATTGAAACTCGGACTGGTAGTTATTGCGGATAGGCTCCCAATAAATTCGGGAGGGAATACACGAGTCATCTTGCCGAGTACTCCCAGCCGGATAAGCATTTTTGCAAGATTCGCCCCGATTTCTAAGGAGGTGGTTGGGATAGGTAAGCTGATCCGTGCATATTTTTGAAGCATTGTCACTGCTTACATGATCACCCTTCCTCCAAGTGGCCGAATGAGCTTCTGCCTATTGTACGCGGGACCTTGGGCGCCCATGTGTCTGCCCCGTCATCTGCTACCTTAGGCCGAAGAGAGTGTGATCTGGGTTTTTACCACAGTTTATATCTCCCGCTAGGGTATTCTCAAGGCCCTAAGGCCGAGTGTCTCTCCCTTAGGTTGCACGTATCCTTGGGCTCCTATTGGATTATACTGGGTTGGCTTTTCCCTTGGGCTTAGTGCAATTTTTGGGATATTAGTTACTAAGTTGATTCTCAAAATTTATTAATTTACTTACGGAGTGTTTGCACGAGCTTTAGAAAAATATTTTTCAGCTTCTGGATTCAGAAAAACACGTTTGAGGTATTTGTGATACCAATTTCTACTTCTGAAACTGTTACAAAGAGCACTTTTAAGCCAAAAGTAGTAGAAGCACCTCCAAGGTGCTTTTAGCTGCTTTGGCTTTTCTGTAAATAAATTTAACTTTCTTTTGGACTACTTTACCTTCATTATAATAATCTTAATCGATTTTATCCTTTTTAATATATTTTCAAAATTGTTTATCTAAAGTTGATGTTATTTTTAAATAATTTGAATAATTTATCACTAGAAAATTTTATAATTTCACATATTCAATATTTTAAAATTTTTATTTTCTATATTATATGATATTATTCTTAAAGCATAGAAAAATATAAATTACATTGCTATGATTGATTGAAAAAAAAAAAAAATTTTTGCCAATCGTGTAAGTTTATTTATTGTGCATAAATGAATAATTATATTACATAGTGGGAATATTATTGAATTAAACATCCAAATTTTCTATTAGTATTTAATATTTTAATAATATAAATGATAATTATTTTGTAATAAAATAAATATGAGATATACTAATTGAAATAAAATTTATTATTTATTTTCAAAAAACATAATTATTAATCAAAAGACAAGCGCAAATATTAAGCAAAAGTAGCATTTTTTTAATACACAGGGACAACAATCTTTAATTAATTAAGCTTATTTTAGAAGTATTTTTTTCTCCAAACACTACCCAATATTATCTGCTTTTCACTTTTTTCACAAACACTATCTACTTTTGATTCTACTACAACTTTTAACTTTTTCCATGAAAATCACTTATTTAAAAACAGAGGTTTTCGCAAAACACTCCCTTAATATGACATATTTTTAGAATTTAAATTTAGTTATTTATTGTAATGTTGTCTACACTATTCTTCTATCTCTATCCATTTCAACCATTTTTATTGTTAATAATTTACTTCTATGATATTGTGAAGAGATAAATAAAACTAATTTATACTTTTCATTTTAGAGGAAGTACTTTATTAATTTATACTCTATACTTCAGTCCCATTTAAAATAAAAGGCAAATTCATGTGTGTGAATTCGATTCTGATAATTAGATTTACTATATACTCTGAAATTCTTTAGAAAAATCATAAATTGTGGTTTTATTTGTTTCATTATAAGTCAATTAAAAATGTAAAGAAATAACTATGAAGATTTTATGAAGGGCTTAAATTTAGATTATTATTTTATATATTATTTATGTGTTATTTATTATAAATTTTACCATGCCATAGTAAATTAATTAGAGCAATTAGGACTACTGAATCGTTTTCATTTAATATATATAATTTTATTCTTTTATAATTAATTTTTATTTATTATTAAAAAGGGTAAATTACAGCCACCCCCCTGAGGTTTGGCATAATTACAAGTACCCCCTTGTTGTTTGAAAAATTACAAATACCCCAATTGAGGTTTGTAATTTTTAACCAAAGGTCTGAAATTGACCATTTTGTCCTTGATTCTTTTTAAATTGTAGAAAAAATAGTCGATGCAAATTTCATTATTGCTCATCTGCCTAAAATACTTAAGAAACCTCTCCATCCACATTGTAGTCTAAAAAAATTCAAAAAAATAAATAAAAAAAATTCAATTCGTATAAGGGCATTTTGATAAGTTCACCTATAAAATTAAATAAAAATAGGTTATTTGTTAGACGGTTACAAACCTTAGAGGGTATTTATAATTTCTCAAATAATGAGGGGTATTTATAATTATATCAAGCCTCAGGGGAGGTACCTGTAATTTACCCGATTAAGAAAAGTACTTAAAATAAGGCTATCAGCTAGACAGTAGTACTAGGTTCTAGTGAATTATCTTGCTCTTTGTTGGGAGCAATCTGAATCTTTGTTGTTCAGTTAAGTGATTAAACATACCACATCATGAACTACTATAAAACTTGATTGATATGAACATTTATGATGAAAATTCAAACTACATCAAACTTTCAGAAGTCAAGACACTATTCAGTTACATAATGACTTAACCAAGATCTGGATGGAAGTCTTGCCTGATGCAGTTAAGGTCTTCATGCAGAGCTGCAAATCATCGTCACAAGCTAAGAGAATCCATTCATCTTCATCGAAATAATACAGTTTAAAAGTTGCGTTCATCAAATTGAATCTCTTGCCCACTTCTTCTTTGAGCTTCCCTATTCCTGAAGAAACAAGCAACTGAACTTTCACGGTATCATCTCCGAACTTTGCCTTTATCAACACAACATCATCCTCTGTCAGTTTAGTTCGATTTTGACTACTTTCAGCTCCACTTGATATTTGTAACACATTCTGGTTATGCAGGGGCGAGATTTGAGGTGGAGGACTGCTGCTGCTGGAAACTAATATTTGTTGCTCAGAACATCGGACTCGTTTATTTGAAGTTGATGTCTCAAACAGAGAAGGATTCTTCTTGTTGTTCTGACTGGACGGCCACCTTTTAATGCCATATTCTCTACATGCACGTTTCAGTGTTGACCTGCTAACTGCAATGAAACATGTATAAGTTAATAGATAGCCAACAAAATACCAAGGAAATTGACTATTTACCATGAAAAAGCACTAGAGTTTCTATACACACCACCGAGCTCTTTTGCAACATCTTCGAGTCTCTTCCCAAAGTGTAGTTCAAGATCCTCATACCTAATATGAAAACTTGTTGTGTTCCTTTCTCCTTTGGTTTTCTTTGCGGTAACTGTAACTCCTTCCTCTAACTCTGCACTAGCAGCAGCATCTGGTTCTGCCTCGGGAACAGTTTTACTGGAATCCTTTCCATTTGGAGTATCATGTACTAATTGATGCTGATACGTTGGTTCTTTGTCGTATTGGATGACCTCAAATCTAACTGGAAGCATATTGGGTTGGTGCAACTCAAAAGAAGTAAATTCGTCATTTTTATCAAATGAGATGACTTCAACCACCAACTCTTCCCCTAGTTGTTTTCCTGATGCAACCGTGAAGCTTTTGAGGGTCTCTTTCATTATCGGCAACAGAAAGGATAAGAAAGAACAAAAATGTTCATATATTCTACTTGCTTGGCTGAGAAAGAACTGTAGAACATACAAGCTGTTGCTAGTGTTTGAACTTTGTAAACAAATTGCAAAACAAAGATTATACCTAATAAATTGTAGAACAATGCTTGGGGTTCCTCTGTTATGCTAAAATGGCATAGATTTGGGAAAAAGCATGACTTATTTTTAGATGACAATAATATGCCAGTAATCCCCTTTCCAGTTTCTACTTTTTGAGACTTACAGATAAACCAATCTTCTCCATAAGGAAAACTGTCAAAAAGTACTCGTTTCACACAGGCTAAATTCTTATTTGTATCAGTGCATTGGCTGCAAGGTACCCATACTTGTGCCAGATATGAATATTGGGAATTCCTGATCACTTCTCCAAGCATTGCATCAAGTTCACAGATGAGTGCCCGGTCTTGATTCATATTTTGGGTTCCCTGAGTTGTACAAATTTAATGAATAAACATGATCAACAGTTCAAAATAGTACTAGTTTGGATCTGAACATATAAATGTAATTTGTACTTGTATAAGAATGATAGTTAAAGTCGTAAATTACTCGTTCCAGACTACATGCTCTGAAGTGAGGTGTTTCCAGATTTGCCACCTGCATAGCGTTGAATTAATATCTTATTAAACAACCACCTCATGTATCAGTTTAAACTGTTAAACATGATAATCATTTAATATAAATATCTTAACATAGCTATCATCTCTAAATGTTTTGAGTTATCAATCATGAAATACACACCAAAAAATATAATGATAAAAATAAACATACATGCGTAGAAAGATTAGAGAGAGAAGAACGTGCACCTCCAGTGCATTTCTGATGAGGGAAGTATCATCACAGTCTTTCTTGGCATCTTCAAAACCTATCCATTCTAGAACGCCAAGACACTCACTATTGTGTAAATTGAAAATAGGTAAAGCCAAATAAGTTCGCGAACCACATTGAATAGCATAATCTCGATGTGGAAACTCTTTGGTGGAGTAGAGACGGATGTCCGGGGTGGATTCAGGGCACCTATTTCGGAAGACGCGTCCAGGAGGCCCAAGTTCCTCTTCTTTTGCTCCATCGTCTACAAAGTATGGATGATCCATACAATGTTTCCTGTACCAACATAATCCCTTACAACATTTACCAAGAGCGAAGGGCTGGTCTGAAGTCGTTACAAAAGACTTGTCCGCCAGCCTTCTTATTTCCCAAAACTGAAATAGGAAATTGAGAGAGTAGCAGTACTCTGATGATGTAATTGTCATGATGAAAAGTTTGGCCTTCTCTTGGATTGAAAGATAGTCCAACAATTCTTCTCTCTGTGGACAACAAAAAACCCATCCCTTGCCTTGGTGTACCGACAAACCAACCTTGTGTAAGCAAGCTTTGAGGTCAGAAACTGACAAGCTTTCATTGTATCCTTCAATCCTACTTATCAAAGTAAATTCCCTTGAATTTTCATGCTCCTCTTCCTCAACATCTTGGATCATTTCAGATGTGCAACGAGACCTATTATATTTGAAAGAAACAGGACAATTTTTCCTACAACGTCCTGTTGGTAACTCTGTAAGTAGTTGTTCTTCAGACACAATCTTGAAGCTTGTGAGTTTCTTCTTCATTATTTGTAATAACAATTGCAAGGGGGAACAAGGGCATGCATGTTCTCTACTGTGAGATTGAAGAAAGAATTCGACAATGAAGAGGTCGTTTATGTTGCACGTACTCTGAAGACAAATAGTGAAACAAGAGGACAATCTAGCTTGTTGTGCATAATGTGCCATGGGGTACTCACATATGCTCACATCACATAAACTTGGGATAAAGCATGACTTGCCCATCGCTATTCCTGTTTTACTTTGCCTATGTTGGAATTCACAGGCTGCAAGGAAGCTCCGCATCATTGAATCACAAGAACTCGAAGAATTAAATTCCATATCTGCAGAATTTATGAAAACTGCTCTTTCCATGCAGCTCATTGTATTACCACACTCTCTGCAAGGTATCCAGACTTGTGCTAGATGCAGTTGTGGTATTGCATCAACTGCCAATTGAAGCATCTCCGATATTTGTTTTGGTGGTGGTTCCTGACATTTGAGGTTCTGAGACGAATATATTGATCACCAAAAGTACAATAGTTAGACAGATATTCCGTAATATATATATATATATATATATAGATGACTACTCATGATAAGAAATCATGAAATAATGAGTGAACTTTTAATTGTATGTAAAATACATGAATCAGTATGAAAAATTGCAAACAACTGTATAGTATGAAGCATATATGAAATATATAGATACTTTAAATATCATGCATTTTTCAGCATTTAAATGTAACGTACCGCATTTATCAACACATACTTGAGATGAGTTGGTCTCAGGTATGCTTTCTGCATGTAATTTAAAAATATATATATATGATCAGTATCCATCTAAATTTTTGTTAATCTTGTACAAATATTAACTAGTGGTGTATGAGGAAATGTTCATTAAAACCCATCAATTGTTATAGCTAGCACACTCATCTAATATTAGATACTAGTTGCACGTTACGTTATGCACAAGCTCATTTAATTAAATCTAAAATTTAAATTATTATTAATTAGAGAAAAAAGTAGTTATTAGTAATTAATAGACAAGCTGTCATGGTGCATGAAAAACAAATATTATATTGATAGTTCCAATGCCGAAAACATATATGTACCTGTAGTGCTTGGTCCAGTATTCTCAATTGATATCCCATAATCTCGGAATCAAGTTTTAGAAACTCCAGGACGCCGAGGCATTGAGTTCGAAGGCAATCCAAAACAGGCAAAGCAACATATCCCCTAATACCGCAACACGCAGCAAGATTCCGAAGTGGATGCTCTTGGGTAGAGTAGAGGCGGAGGTCAGGAGATGATTCAGGGTGCCAGTTCCTGAAGACGCGTCCTGGCGGCCCAACCTCCTCTTCTTTTGCTCCCTCTCCCACATAATACACATGCTCCATACATATCTTTCTGTACCGGCAAAGTACTTTATGTAGGCCACAATTACCAAGACCAAATGGTTGATCTGAGGTAGTTAGACACCACTTGCCCCCGGGAACCACTTTGGGCATCCAAAACTGTACTAGAAAGTAGCCCATCGTTCCTGATATTATCTCCTTTAGTACAAATTTGACTTTCTCTTTGATTATTGTACTACTGTTGTTGGTGAATCCATCGTTTACTGAATCGTCCTGCTGTTGTCCCCAGAAAATCCAGCCGCGACTAACCTTCTCCGATAACATATCGGCACCATTGTTCAACAACTCCTTGACTTCATCAAGTGTATACTCTTCATCATGCCCCTCCAAAACTCTCGACATCTCAAATCTCAAAAGCAGTTTAAACTAGATGTGAAGAACGCATACGAAACCCCCTCTAATTTTCTGCTCCCAACTTGTATCTAACTACTCATATATATATATATATATATATTGGATTGGAAAACAAAGAATACTACTACTACTACTACTACTACTACTAATAATAATAATAATAATAATAATACAAAGATAAATAAAAGGCTCAAACAGTTCAAAAGGTGAAGAAGGAAAACAGTAGTGACTGCAATTATTGAATCTCCAACAATTGTTCAAAGGACTCAAAGATGTCGTCCCCATCACACCACTGCTCCAAGACTTTACATAGTAAAATTTGTGTTTGTTGATCCTCTCCAATTTTTATAATTAATGATGCGGGTACCATTTTTTAGAAAGAAGGGTAGAGCTCAAATGGTCAAGAAGGAATCTCTACTGCCCACCACTACTCCACCAACTTTCACACAGATTTTTCAATCAATTAAAGAGCTCAAATGGCTCAAATGGTCAAGAAGTAATCTTTACTGCCCATCACTACTCCACCAACTTCCACACAGATTTTTCAATCAAATAAAGAACTCAAATTTTCCATTGAAAATAGTCTCTTTCATTATAGTTTTAAAAAATATATCGCCATCGACCACACGAGCCCAAGCTCAAACAAAATCATGGATTAGCATGAAAAATTGGAAAGAAGCATATGATATGAGTCATATATATATATATATGGCACTAGAAAAAAATATAATTTTTTTGCTACAATGAATTACTACAGTTAAAAGAAAAACCGTTGTGACTACAAACTAACCACGACTTTGCAATGGTCGTTAACCACGGCTTCCCATTTAGTCCCAAATACGCGGGACTTAATCTAAGTGTGATTCAATCAGTACAGTCAAACAAAACATTTTATTTTTCTTGCATGCCCTAAGCAGCAACAGTTAATTCATTAAGCAAATAGCACTAAATTTCACCACTGCATTGGATATATCTGTTTAATTAAAATGTAAAAGTTTTCCATTTTAGGAATATGAAACTTCCTTGAGTTCATAACCTTATTTCTCTTCTATATACTTCGCGAACCCCATTTGTTTTTCCTTAAGAAGTGGGCGGAAAAGAGTTAGCAAAACAACGAAATCTTAATCAAAACCACTCCAAAAAGCGGGAAAGAGATATAAAAACGAGTAATTATCTATTTTCCGCCAAGAAAGCAATGAAATAAGCGTCACAGACGGGAAATTGAATTTAATCCATTAACGAAGTAAAATCGAAATTGGGGCATTGGATGTGAAATGCTTAGAATGGCTCATCGAAAAACCTGCAGCACAGTGGTCAAGGTCACACTTTAACCCATTCCCAAAATGTGACATCTTGTTAAACAACTTGTGTGAATCTTTTAATAGCTGTATACTGGATACAAGAGAAAAACCAATACTGACCATGTTAGAGTGGATACGAGAATATTTGACGACAAGAATGCAGCAGAATAGGGACAGAGCATCAAAAAAGTGGGGGGACAAAAAAAATCTGTCCAAAAATTAAAAAGATTGTGGAGAAAAATATGGAAAGAGCTGCAGATTGTGTTCCAATCAAGTCAAATGATTGGAATTATGAGATATCATGTTATGATGGATCCAGGTACGATGATCATGTTCAGTTTCAATTTCAATTTCAGTTCATTTTCATAAACAGTTTCATAATCATTTTCATTTTGATCTAGGTACACTGTTGATTTGAGATCACACACATGTTCATGTAGAAAATGGGCATTATGTGGAATCCCATATAAGCATGGGATGAGTGCTATATGTGCTCAAATGCTTGATCCAGACGACTTTGTGCACTCAAGCTACCATGTGAAAACTTACTACAAAGTGTACGAGCCAGCCATAATGCCAATGAATAGCAGTAGATTGTGGAGAAAGACTGGATATATTCCACCATTGCCTCCTAATTTTGGGAAAAAAAGAGGAAGGCCAAAGAAGACAAGGAAACCATCTGCAGATGAAGACCCTAAAGAAAAGAAGAAAAGAAACAAGGAAAAGAAAGGGTCAATTAAGCTGAATAAGCAAAGATGGAAAGTACATTGTCATTTTTGTGGTGAAGAAGGGCATAACAAGAAAGGGTGTGAATGGAGAAAATTTGCAGAAAGATTTCCTCTTGACGAAGAAACTAGGCAGACACAACCACAAGAGGAAATGACTCAAGCAAATGATATTCCAATGCAAGAGCAAGACACTCAACCTGATCAAGGTGTCCAAACCACTCATTCTCAAATGAAGTTAACTGTAAGTGATTGTTTCATTTGATTCTATCACAAGCATTCTTTTTTTTTTTTTTTTTTTATTTTGCTTCAATTGTTTTAATTGTTTGAATCAGGCAAGGAAAAAAACTCAAAGCAGGAACAAGAGGATCAAAATTACAAAGCCTCCAAATGCCTCAGGTTTCTGTTTTTGTTTCCATTTTTTTGTTTTTATTTCTTTTTCAGTTTTTCTGTTTCATTTTTTCTGTTTCATTTTTTCTGTTTCAGTTTTTTTGTTTCAGCTTTTCTATTCTTGTTTCTAATTTTCTGTTTCACTTTTTCTGTTTCAATTTTTTCTATTTCAACATTTCTGTTTCATAATATGTGTATTCACTTCATTCATTTTCCTGTTTTCCATGTGTTTGAACAGGATGTGATTCTATAGCATAATGGTTGGAGGAAGTGGGGAAGAACATTTTGAGATGCTCTTTTGTCTGTTTTTGGATGGTGTAGTGCAACAACACATTAGAAATATTTTTTGATGATGTATTGACATAGTGCAAACACTTCCATCCTTAAGTTTTTGATGTATTGGCAAATTTCTATTTCATGTATTTGTGGCAAATGCAGATGATATATATTTTGGCAATGCAGATGATGTATATTTTGGCAATGCAGATGATGTATTTTTTGGCAATGTAGATGATATTTTTTTTTTGGCAATGCAGAAATTTGAATTTTTTTATTTATTGTTTCTTACTAATTGTTTACAAACAGGCGAAAAATATTACATAAAACTGAAATACACAAAGAATAAATGACACAAAACCAAACATGAAATAGAAAACAAATAATACAACATAAAACAACAAAAAATATGAAGAAAGAATGGTGAAAATAGGTTGAAAATAGCTTAAAAATAAGGTTGGGATCCCCCATTTTCATCCAAAACAGAAAATGGTTGTTTTTGGCCCGCCAAACAGGCCTTATTCATTGCACGTGGCCATTCCATTAAAAAATTAACGGAGGTACCATATTTGCAAGCTAAGGTTAAATTGTGGTACATGTTCAAGCTATTTTGAAATCTTGGTACTAAAATTGCAACATGCCCTATATAATGGTACCAAAATTGCAATTTTCTCAAAAAGCATGAAATGAGAAATGAAGCTGACGACATCCAGAAATTCAAGAGACGAGAATCTGTACATGAATAACTAACAGCAAAAGGAAATTCTTCGTACGAACCGAGGCTGACGGCTTGAGTTAGGACTTGTCTGAAGTTCAAAGATTTGACAGAATCGATCTGCTCACAATCCACCCCATCTTCTCTTCTCTTCTCGACTCTCTCTCTCTCTCTCTCTCTCTCTCTCTCTCTCTAATGCGAGTTCCGAGTTGAAACGCACAAACGCGGCTAAATTACATTTCACACCCTAAAATTAATTAAAATAGACACTTACCACTCTGAAAAAAATATAAATTGCAGTTCCCACCCTAAAAACTAATTTTTTTGGGATAATTACACTCCCCTCCCCTAAGGTTTGGTGTAATTACACGTAAATCCTTTGTGATTTTAGAAATTACATCTAATACCATTTAGGTCTGCTTCTTTCTAACAAATAGGTTCCCCATTAGTTAAAACTTACCAAATTTGTTGATATTAGCAAAAAAAATTGAATTAAAGGTGATATTTGACATCGATTGACTTATTAGCGACTTATTGTAGGTCAAATGAATCTTTTTATGACCAAATTACTTTTATATATCGTCACACGTTAATGCATGAAAGGAGGTATACCTTCGCCGTTATAAGGGTAATTTAGTTATAAAAAATTTGCTTGGCTTGCATTAAGTAACTAATAAGTCAATAAAGGGTAAATATTCATTTTCATTCAATTTTTTTTGTTAATATCAACAAATTCGATGAATTTTAACTAACGGAGGGACCTATTTGTTAGACAGAAGCAAACCTCATGGGTATTAGGTGTAATTTTTCAAATCACAGGGAGTTTATGTGTAATTACATCAAACCTCAGGAGAGGGAAGTGTTATTATCCCTAATTTTTTTTTACACATCAAAACATTGGCATTTTGCAGACCAATGTATTGGCTGGGTTAAAGGCAAAATTGACCTAAAAAAGAGTCTCCAAAATGCAAATTAAATAAAACTATTAACGAACTTACAATAAGATAAAATATTAACTAATAATTGGGGTTCGAGTTTAACTAATTATCAAAGTATTATCTATTTTTTTCTCTGGTATTGTATCAAATATTATATATTAACTAACTAACTTATCAAAGTATATAATATTATTCTTTATACAAAAACAAAAGGGCATAATATTAAAAAAATAAAGTAATAATTGATATCATAAAATCGAAGAGAAGATTATAATATACTTTAAAAGCTCATTTACTTTTGTATATAGAATGAAGGGTTAATTACATTTAGACCCCCTCTGAAAATGTATAATTACACTTTCCCTCAAAAAAGTTTTGAAATTACATTTATACCCCCTCTAAAAATTCTTTGTTTACACCTAACCTCCATTCGTTAAAGTTTGGGCGAAAAATGTTCATTTCAACAAAAATAATTACATAAATTTTCAATTTTACCTCTCATTTAACATTCTCGTGCAATAATTTTGTACTTATAAGGAAAAAATATAATAATATTGGCCTCACTCCATACATATAGGTTACACTTATCCTCTTATAAGTACAAAAATATACATGAGAATGTTAAAAGATGGGATAAATTGAAAATTTGTGTAATTATTTTTGGTTGACGTGAACATTTTTCGTTCAAACTCTAACGGATGGGGGTCAAGTGTAAATAGAGAATTTTCGGAAGGGGTGTAAGTGTAATTTCAAAACTTTTTTGGGGGAAAGTGTAATTATACATTTTCAGAGGGGGTGTAAGTGTAATTAACCCCAGAATGAAATATATGATTTTTTTATACATTTGGTTCATTTTTTTCATAATCACTTTAAAATTTATCTTTTTTTTTTAATATCAAAATCACATGTTGATAAAATTTAAATTTTTTACTTAGATCACAGAACAATTATTTTTTCGTTCAACTGTTCATTATGTCCAATAATTTTATTTTTTAGATTTTTCAATTAACCTTGCAGCTGAAGTTACTCTTGAATTTAGCTTTGATCTATTACAAAATTGTTAATACAAACATCATAATTATAATTTCTAAAATTAATAATCTCATAATCAATTATACAGTACTTAACTTTAATGCAAAATATTACAATATTTTGCTTTTGTATATAGAATAATATATAATACTCTGATAAGTTAGTTAATATTTGATGAGTTATTAACTTGATAAGTTAGTTCGTTGGTGGCTGTCAGCTAGACAGTAATACTAGGTTCTAGTGAATTATCTTGCTCTTTGTTGGGGGTATTCTGAATCTTTGTTGTTCAATTAAGTGATTAAACATATCACATCATCAACTACTACAAAACTTGATTGATATGAACATTTATGATGAAAATTCAAACTACATCAAATGTTCAGAATTCAAAACACAATTCAGTAACACATTGACTTAACCAAGACCTAGATGGAAGTCTTGCCTGATGCAGTTAAGGTCTTGATGCAAAGCTGCAAATCATCGTCACAAGCTAAGAGAATCCATTCATCTTCATCGAAATAGTACAGTTTAAAACTTGCATTCATCAAATTGAATCTCTTGCCCACTTCTTTTTTGAGCTTCCCTATTCCTGAAGAAACAAGCAACTGAACTTTCACGGTATCATCTCCGAACTTTGCCTTTATCAACACAACATCGGCCTCTGTCAGTTTGGTACGATTTTGACTACTTTTAGCTCCACTTGATATTTGTAGCACATTCTGGTTATGCAGGGGCGAGATTTGAGGTGGAGGACTGCTGCTGCTGGAAACTAATACTTGTTGCTCAGAACATCGGACTCGTTTATTTGAAGTTGATGTCTCAAACAGAGAAGGATTCTTCTTGTTGTTCTGACTGGACGGCCACCTTTTAATGCCATATTCTCTACATGCACGTTTCAGTGTTGACCTGCTAACTGCAATGGAACATGTATAAGTTAATAGATAGGCAATAAAATACCAAGGAAATTGACTATTTACCATGAAAAAGCACTAGAGTTTCTATACATACCACCGAGCTCTTTTGCAACATCTTCGAGTCTCTTCCCAAAGTGTAATTCAAGATCCTCATAGCTAATATGAAAACTCATTCTGTTCCTTTCTCCTTTTGTTTTCTTTGCTGCAAGTCTAATCCCTTCCTCTAAATTTGCAATATCAAGATCGTTGTCTGGTTCTGCCTCTGGAATAGTTTTATCGGAATCTTGCCCATTTGGAGTATCATGTACTAATTGATTTGTCGAATGCTGATACCTTGGTTCTTTATCGTATTGGGTAACCTCAAATCTAACCGGAAGCATATCGGGTTGGTGCAACTCAAAACAAGTAAATTCGTCGTTTTCATCGAAGGGGAAGAGTTGGTGGTTGAAGTCATCTCCTTTGATGACTTCAAAG
Organism: Sesamum alatum; assembly: GCA_034509735.1. Lineage (NCBI taxonomy): Eukaryota > Viridiplantae > Streptophyta > Magnoliopsida > Lamiales > Pedaliaceae > Sesamum > Sesamum alatum. The sequence continues at coordinate 45,250,290 of JACGWO010000002.1, read as the reverse complement.
GAGCTGAAAGTAGTCAAAATCGTACCAAACTGACAGAGGCCGATGTTGTCTTGATAAAGGCAAAGTTTGGATATGATACTGTGAAAGTTCAGTTGCTTGTTTCTTCAGGAATAGGGAAACTCAAAGAAGAAGTGGGCAAGAGATTCAATTTGATGAACCCAAGTTTTAAACTGTATTATTTCGATGAAGATGAATGGATTCTCTTAGCTTGTGATGACGATTTGCAGCTTTGCATGAAGACCTTAATTGCATCAGGCAAGACTTCCATCCACATCATGGTTAAGTCAATGTGTAACTGAATTCTGAAATTTGATGTAGTTTTTGAATTTTCGTCATAAATGTTCATGTCAATCAAGTTTACAGTGGTTCATGATGTGGTATGTTCAATCACTTAATTGAACAACAAAGATTCAGAATGCTTCCAACAAAGACCAAGAGAATTCACCAGAACCTAGTACTACTCTCTAGCTGATAGCCATCAACGAATACTTCAGACATTGATCCAACTAACAAAGGTAACCTTGTTACTCCTCAGTGCCAAGCCTTTGTTCTAACTCTACCTAAGAACATATCACCACATGTGAAACTATTAACCACCAACAGAATACTTCAGACATTGGGGGGGGGGGGGGGGGGGGGTTAGATGGGAATAATGGTTTATTCCATGTTGTTGTTGTTGATGAGTTTGAGTGAAAGGAGTGATGGATGTTTTTACTGAAAACCTATTAAGAGTGCTGGGAGGATTTACTTAGGGGTGCAAGTTGAGCCGAGCCGGCTCGAGTCCGAGCTCGGCTAGCTCGAGCCAAGCCTGCTCGATGCAAGCTCCTAGCGAGCTCAAGCTCGAGCTCAATTGTTTGTGTTCGTGAGCTCGCGAGCCGGCTCGCGAGCTCACACCTTTTTTTTTATTTTTTATTTTTTATTTATACATATATTTTTATATTTAAGTATATTTTAGTACCATATTAAGTTTATATTAAAAATTCACTATATATTAGAATTAGTAATTAATATATCTTTTATTTTAATTTTATATAATAATAAAATATGGTATATTTATTTATATATTCTAAAAACAAACTTAAGCAACAACTTAGTACCAGTTTGATATTTTCTTAAATAAATATCCAATACAATTCATATGAATTTTATTGTTACATTACAATTTTCACTGCAACAAAATGCATTTGTTTCGAAATTCATCATATAGTAAATTATTAGTCGATATGTCATATTTTAGTTTTAGATGATATTAACTATGGTAATTTAGTTTATATTATCCAAAAACAAGCTTAATCAATGATTTAATACGTTTTGATAATTTTTTTAAAAATGAATATTCAAGACAGTTTGTATGAATTTTATCGTTATAATTTTAATATCTACTACAACAAAATGCATTTGTTTTCAAAATTTACCATATATAGAATTATTACAATATCTTATATTTAAGTTTGAGATGATATTAACATATGGTATTTTGGTTTATATTATCTAGAAACAAGCTTAATCAATAATTTAGTACGTTTTGACAATTTTTTCGTAAAAATATATTTAATACAATTCATATGAATTTTATCGTTATAAATCCAATATCTACTATAACAAAATACATTTATTTCAAAATTCATCATATATTAGATGGTATCAAAATGCATTTTAATTTATAGGTGCAACTTGTTAGTTTGAGCATTGAACTTAATTCTTTTATCGTATTATTTTTTTCTTTTTTCTTTTTTGCTTTTTGTGAATGTTTTCTTTCTAGTTCATATTAAATTTTTGAATAATGTATTCTAATATAGAATAATCCATATATTTCTGTTGTTTTAGAAAAAAAAAAATCGAGCTCGTGAGCTGAGTGTGAGCTCGAGCTCGAGCTCGAATTTTTGGCCGAGATCGGCTCATTTGCACCCCTAGATTTACTTGTGACAAACGATGGACTTTCATGAGTGACGGACAGAAGGTAAATATTCTAACTTTTCCTATGTATAGTTTTGATTCTGGATGTTTATGTAATGCATGAGTATCGCAGGGCATATATTTGTTATAAAATGATACTAATTTTGGAAAGAAACATTTCAAATACAATTTTTCATACATGTAAACCAATCGGCATTTTGGAGTTTTACATCCACCAACTTAACAGGCGTAGTAAACATAGTCTAAAAATTATTATGACATTCTATCCTACCATTTTATCCAACAGGGCCATATCGACCAATTATTCTAACTATCAAAGTAAACGGCCTCTAAGTATTTAAAAGATTAGTACAAGATTCTACTAATACTAATAGAAGTCACGTGCGTTGCACGTAATGTTTATTACCTCGATAAAACGATTATATTATTAAAAGTTTAATTAAGCCAAATATAAGATATTCATAAATTAAGAAATATTATTTTAAAATTTAGTAAGTACTTTATAAATGAAAAGATCTTATTTGCTAAGCTTAAACAATTTGAACGTTTAAAAATTACTGTAAAACTTTTTATTCAATAAAAATTCAAAGGCTAAATAACAGTATAACGAAATCAGTTGTTATGTAAACATATGGTCCCATTATTCACTTGTTCGATTTTGTTGGTGGGAGAAAACCTCTTGGTTGGTTTCATGAATTTCTTGGGTTATGAAATTACTAATCATCTCCTCATTGCTTGGCGTTTGAGTTTCAATGTCATCTTTCTTATTCATCGTTTATTATTTTCCTTGTCTTGTCTTCTCAAGACACTTCATTACGTTTCTTATTAAGATTAAGTGAGTTAATTGATGTTTTACTTTTGACTTTCTTTATAATAGAGAATGTATCTCTTTTTTTTTTTTTTATAGATTCGGTTGATTCTGTATCAATATTAATAAACTGAGACATACACTAATTCGGTTTATAAACTCACATTATAATAAACTCAAATAAACCCATATTACAATAAACTCACATGATTTGGTAGATGCTTATAGGCTCATTTCACTATAATATTTACAATTATGGTATAAACTAACAAATTAGTAATTTTGAGAATGAAAATACAAAAACTGACCAACTTTATTAAATTAAAACTTTTTATACTTCAGAGATAAAAAGTTGCTGAATTATATACATGCATGTATGTAAGAAAGAAGCCTTAGTGATTTTATTCTTTATGTTCATAGCTGAAATTAAAATAATTCTTTTCTACTTATTTGATAAATTATGAATTTTTTTTTCACTTTATTTTATTTATCATTTGTTAAAATTGTAATTTTATGTTAATTTTAATTTTTACTATGTCTAATTTAAAAATATATCATTGAAATGATTAAAAGAAATATATGTCCCAATTGAGGAACCTCGGGTACCTTTGATTCAATGTTTAAAAAATCATATATGTATAAAAATTAAAAGTCACATATGATGTTCTAAACGCAATACACGACTTGAATAAGTAACATAATCATGAAAAGATCACTTTCAGTCAAAAGCATGTCATAAAACTGCAATATTTCCTTTAGATTAATCTTACTAATGTCTTGAAAAAAATATTAGAATTTTTCGGTAGAATTTTCTAAATATGATGATATGTATCTTGAGGATAAAAGAACGTGTCTCTATTATTTTCACAGAATTTTTTCATTCCTATTTGATGTTCTATAGTATGTGTAATACGTATATCTATCAAATCTATGTTTAAGATCACATAGAGATGTATTTGTGCACTTCATTTCTTTACTATAGAATTTCATCTCCTAGTGATATTGTGTTATGTGTACATTTACTTTCTCTAAAAAGTATTTTTAAAAGGTCTCTTTGAAAAATTATATACCATATCCTTGTCCATAGTTAATTAAGAAATAGAGAAGATGCTCACCCAAAAAAAAAAAATTTAAAAAACTCGTTCTAGTTCTATAATTTATGTGGTGCTTGTTTAATGTTTTTCTGGACCTTATATCTTAAAGAATTAGCACTACTTAAACAAAACCCAAAAGAAAATGCAATAATCTAATAGAATTGCTTCTCTTATTTTTTCTATTTTTTCCCTAAATTTCATGATTCCAAAATTAAATTTAGAAAAATCTTTTTTATACCAAAATTATTTACTCCATTTATTTTTTTTACTTTTTTTTATTTAACTATAGATAATTTTACTATTTTAAGATATGATATCTATCATTACAAATTTAAGTTTATATTAAAATATTATATACAATTAAATAAATATAGTATGAATAATAAATGGGTAATAGAACTCAAAAAAAGAATACCTAGATATTGGTGAATTTGCATAAACACGGATAAAGTTTCACTACCTCTATGAACCTATAAGTTATAACAGGATAATTAAACTATTAATCTTGTATAAATATTTTCACTTGACAACATCTTTTTTTTTTTTTTTTGGTATTAACCTTTTGAACTTCTATTTAATGTAAAAAGATTGATATATTTTTACTTTTTTAACCTTTGTCTGCTTCTAGCTGGGATATTACATTTTATATTTAATTATCTTTACTATATTTAATTTTCATTCTCATATTAGTTGATGATAAAATCAACGTAATTCTATAATTTTTTTTTATAATATTACTTATTTTAGTTTTCAATTATCTTCTATTGAACTTTAGATTCTATATTAATTCTCTATACAATATTTACTTTTTATTCTTATATTTGTCATACACCATTTAAATTACTCCATATTTCTAATTAGTTTCACGTTTGAAATAAGATTTTTGTTCTTTTTTCAAAAAAAAAAATTATTTATTTTATTTTATTTTTTTAATTTTATTTCTTCATCAATTATCTCTAAAGTACTTTTGTTATATATATTCCTTATAATATTCTTTTTTACTTAATTTTGATTTTATTCTATTTTACTTTCTAGTTTTTACAGTTATATAGAAATTTTCAAATTTATAATTAATTGTATGATGTTTTTTTCATCTCTTTCTAGCTATATGTAGAATGATAAAATCGTGAATAGATGATTAAAGGCATGCAACAGGTATATTGTGTAAAAGAGACAATATGACATGATTAAGTATCAAACAATGAAACATAAAAAAGTTAAGATTTTACTCGAGCACAATGGATGCCTATAATCATCTCTTCATGTACTTCTTATTTTTGTTTCGTCACATTTTTCAAGAGACAAAGAATCAATGAATTTACATAAGTTCTTTCAATTTTTTTATTTTTTTTTGTAGTATTTTCTTATTCTATTATTATGAGGTATTTATTTCACTCTACAAGTAAATGAATTAAATCTTGATTTAGATATGTAAACAATAATTAATAAGAGTAAATACAATAATCTGAAAATAATAATTAAACAAAAGTAAATACTGTAATATGAAAGTATTTAATATGAATTAATAAGCACATAATTTTATAAAATCACCCCTATAAGGTTAATTTCAGCAAATAAATAAAAGAAAGAAACGTATGTAGCTATTCATGCCTTTATATATATATAGATATAGATAGATAATAATATAGATATATAGATAGATAGATGGATAGAATGATAGATACAGAAAATATGTTACTCATTAGAAATAAACCTGAAAGAATATTTCAAATATCAAAGTTCAAATAAAAAATATTTTAAAAATAGAAATTAAAGGGCAAAAAGTTCATCTGCAATAAAAAAAAATCAATTTTGACGCATACTTTATTCCACATGAAAAACAAATTAAATAGTGTAGCAATTTACTTTATATGGTAAGTTTCAACAAACATAAAACTCTTATCAGCACAATATATTAATAAATAAAGATACATAAACAAAAGAAATTGCTTTATAAAGCCTTGAGGAAGGAAGTTATTTAGAAATAACTTTTAAGAAAAAAATATATATTCATAAAAAAATTCAACTAATTTTTATTCTTCATATAATCTAATTTTTAGATGTTTTACTTTTTTCTTTTTAAAGTTCATTTTTAAAGTAATTCTTTTAAATTTAAAATGTGTTTATTTATTTTTATTAAGGAATAAGGATACGTTTTTCCTTTGTGGTTGTATTTTCAAAATTAGGAGATATTTGATGATTTTAAAAGTAGAAGGATTTTTTATACAATCTCCATAAAAGGGGGCAAATTGATTAGCACAAATAAAAAATGAACCAAACAGGTAAAACCCTCGCACATTTTCCTGAACTTTTTTCGCTTTTTCTTCTTTTTCATGATTTAAAACTTACCTACGTTTTCATCGAAATTATACAAAAATGTCCATTTTTCGATTTTATAATAATGAAAATAGATGGCGATTTCAAATTATTTAATTTCTTTCAAAACAATCTATTTTTTTTTAAATTTTTCATGAAATATTTGAATTTCCTCGGAAATATTTTATTTTTCTTAATTTTTAGCAAAGTATGTATTTCATGCTTTTAGACACAAGTATATAAATTCTTATCACACATAAATATTTCATTCACTGATAATTGATTTAATATTCTGCTTTTTTTTAAGAGGATTTAATATTATGCTAAAATTTGTAAAGTTATATGTATATATCAATACAATAAAAACATTGTATAATACATAGTTTAAAAAATAAATATTACATCAGTATTGTTTAGTTTTCAATAATATCTACATCAAATAATAACTCTAGTATACAATAATTTAGCATAAAATGATAAAAAATTAAAATATTAGCTTGTATTAGAAATAGAAAGATAGATTTTTAATATTTATATTTATAACTATTATATATATATATATATTTTAGGGTTAATTACATTTAGATTCCCTCTGAAAATGCATAATTACACTTTCCCCCAAAGAAGTTTTGAAATTACATTTACACCCCCTCTAAAAATTCTTTGTTTACACCTGACCTCCATTCGTTAAAGTTTGGGCGAAAAATGTTCATTTCAACAAAAATAATTACATAAATTTTTAATTTTACCTCTCATTTAACAATCTCGTGCAATAATTTTGTACTTATAAAGAAAAAATATAATAATATTGGCCTCACTTCATACATATACGTTACACTTATCCTCTTATAAGTACAAAAATATACATGAGAATGTTAAATGATAGGAAAAATTGAAAATTTGTGTAATTATTTTTGTTGACGTGAACATTTTTCGTCCAAATTCTAACGGATAGGGGTCAGGTGTAAACAGAGAATTTTCGAAGGGGGTTTAAGTGTAATTTCAAAACTTTTTTGGGGGAAAGTATAATTATACATTCTCAGAGGGGGTGTAAGTGTAATTAACCCTATTTTTTAATATTATTAACTCGAAATATGCGTCGAAATGAAATTTTAATAAATGCTCTTTTTCAAGGAACCAAACAGAGCTAGAATATATGTCCAATTTTTATCCTTTTTGGCCCTTTAATAAGAGCGTTTGGTGCGTTTCAACTCGGAACTCGCATTAGAGAGAGAGAGAGAGAGAGAGAGAGTCGAGAAGAGAAGAGAAGATGGGGTGGATTGTGAGCAGATCGATTCTGTCAAATCTTTGAACTTCAGACAAGTCCTAACTCAAGCCGTCAGCCTCGGTTCGTACGAAGAATTTCCTTTTGCTGTTAGTTATTCATGTACAGATTCTCGTCTCTTGAATTTCTGGATGTCGTCAGCTTCATTTCTCATTTGATGCCTTGTTTTTTTTGGTTTTTACTTCGATTTTACTTCATTAATGGATTAAATTCAATTTCCCGTCTGTGACGCTTATTTCATTGCTTTCTTGGCGGAAAATAGATAATTACTTTTTTAATATCTCTTCCCGGCTTTGTGGAGTGGTTTTGATTAAGATTTCGTTGTTTTGCTAATTCTTTTCCGCCCACTTCTTAAGGAAAATACAAATGGGGTTCGCGAAGTACGTAGAAGAGAAATTAGGGTTATGAACTCAAGGAAGTTTCATAATCCTAAAATGGAAAACTTTTACGTTTTATTAAACAGATATATCCAATGCAGTGGTTAAATTTAGTGCTATTTGCTTAATGAATGAACTGTTGCTGCTTAGGGCATTTACGAAAATAAAATGTTTTGTTTGACTATACTGATTGCATCACACTTCAATTAAGTGCCGCCCATTTGGACAAATGGGAAAGCCGTGGTTAACGACCATTGCAAAGTTGTGGTTAATTTGTAGACGCTGTGGTTTTTTTGTTTTGACCGGAGTAATTAACCATAGAAAAAAATCATATTTTTTCGAGTGCCATATATGTATATATATATATATGACTCATACCATATGCTTCTCTCCAATTTTTCATGCTAATTCATGATTTTTTTTGAACTTGGGCTCGTGTGGTTGATGATGGTATTTTTTTAATACTATAATGAAAGTGACTATTTTCAATGGAAAATTTGAATTCTTTAATTGATTGAAAAATCTGGTGTGAAAGTTGGTGGAGTAGTGGTGGGCAGTACAGATTCCTTCTTGACCATTTGAGCCGTTTGAGCTCTACCCTTCTTTCTGAAAAATGGTACCCGCATCATCAAATGTAAAAATTGTCGGTAGTCATTAAAATTATGAAACTCATCAATCTATGACACCTTTAGATACTCTTTTCTTAATGTTAAATGACAATAGCATTTTTAATTGGAGTGGATCAACAACCACACAATTTGACTATGTAAAGTCTTGGAGCAGTGGTGTGATGGGGACGACATCTTTGAGTCCTTTGAACAATTGTTGGAGATTCAATAATTGCAGTTACTTACTGTTTTCCTTCTTCACCTTTTTGAACTGTTTGAGCCTTTTATTTATCTTTGTATTATTATTATTATTAATATTATTATTATTATTATTATTATTATTATTATTATTATTCTTTATTCTCCAATCCACTATATATATATATATATATATATATGAGTAGTTAGATACAAGTTGGGAGCAGAAAATTAGAGTGGGTTTCGTATACGTTCTTCACATCTTGTTAAACTGCATTTGAGATGTGAGATGTCGAGAGTTTTGGAGGGGCATGATGAAGAGTGTACACTTGATGAAGTCAAGGAGTTGTTGAACAATGGTGCCGATATGTTATCGGAGAAGGTTCGTCACGGCTGGATTTTCTGGGGACAACAGCAGGAGGATTCAGTAAACGATGGATTCGCCAACAACATTAGTACAATAATCCAAGAGAGAGTCAAACTTGTACTAAAGGAGATAATATCAGGAACGATGGGCTACTTTCTAGTACAGTTTTGGACGCCCAAAGTTGTTCCCGGGGGCAAGTGGTGTCTAACTACCTCAGATCAACCATTTGGTCTTGGTAATTATGCCCTACATAAAGTATTTTGCCGGTACAGAAAGATATGTATGGAGCATGCCTATTATGTGGGAGAGGGAGCAAAAGAAGAGGAGGTTGGGCCGCCGGGACGCGTCTTCAGGAACTGGCACCCTGAATCATCTCCTGACCTCCGCCTCTACTCTACTGAAGAGCATCCACTTCGGAATCTTGCTGCGTGTTGCGGTATTAGGGCATATGTTGCTTTGCCTGTTTTGGATTTCCTTCGAACTCAATGCCTCGGCGTCCTGGAGTTTTTAAAACTTGATTATGATATTATGGGAAATGAGTTGAGAATATTGGAACAAGCACTACAGGTACATATATGTTTTCAGCATCGGAACTATCAATTTAATATTCAATTTTCATTCACCATGACAGGTTGTCTATTAATCACTAATAACTTTTTTCTCTAATTTATAATAATTTAAATTTTAGATTTAATTAAAGGAGCTTGTGCATAACGTAACGTGCAAGAAGTATCTAATATTAGATGAGTGTGCTATAACAATTGATGGGTTTTAATGAACATTTCCTAATACACACTAGTTAATATTTGTACAAGATTAACAAAAATTTAGATAGATACTGATCATTTATATATTTTTTTGAATTACATGCAGAAGGCATACCTGAGACCAACTCATATCAATTATATGTTGGATGCGGTACGTGACATTTAAATGCTGAAAAATGCATGATATTTAAAGTATCTATATTTTTCATATATGCTTTATACTATACAGTTAGCAATTTTTCATACTGATTCATGTTTTTTAAACACAATTATAAGTCACTAATGATTTCATGATTTCTTATTATGAGTAGTCATCTATATATATATATCACAGAATATCTGTCTAACTATTCTACTTTTGGTGATCAATATATTCGACTCAGAACCTCAAATGTAAGGAACCACCACCAAAACAAATAGGGGAGATGCTTAAGTTGGCAGTTGATGCAATACCACAACTGCATCTAGCACAAGTCTGGATACCTTGCACACAGTGTGGTAATAGAATGAGCTGCATGGAAAGAGCAGTTTTCATAAATTCTGCTGATATGGAATTTAATACTACGAATTCTTGTGATTCAATGATGTGGAGCTTCCTTGCAGCCTGTGAATTCCAACATAGACAAAGTAAAACAGGAGTTACAGGAATAGCAACGGGCAAGTCATGCTTTATCCCAAGTTTATGTGATGTGAGCATATGTGAGTACCCCGTGGCACATTATGCACAAGCAGCTAGATTATCCTCTTGTTTCACAATTTGTCTTCAGAGTAAGTACGACTTAAACGACCTCTTTATTGTCGAATTTTTTCTTCAATCCCACAGTACAGAAGATGAATACCCTCATTCCACGTTGCAATTGCTATTACATATACTGAAGAAGAAACTCATAAGCTTCAAGATTGCATCTGAAGAACAACTTACAGAGTTACCAATGGGACTTTGTACGATAAATAGTATGTCTCCTGGCACATCTAGAATGTTCCAATATGTTCATGTTCAGGAAAAGGAGCATGAGAATTCAAGGAAATTTACTTTGATAGGTAGGATTGAAGGATATAATGAATATATTCTTTCCATTTCTGCCCTCAAAGTTTGCTTAGGCAAGGTTGGTTTGTCTGTACACAAAGGCAAGGGATGGGTTTTTTGTTGCCCACAGAGAGAAGAATTGTTGGACTATCTTTCAATCCAAGAGAAGGCCAAACTTTTGATCATGATGATTATATCATCAGAGCACTGCTGCTCTGTCAAATTCCTAATTCAGTTTTGGGAAGTAAGAAGGCAGGCGGACAAGCCTTTTCTGACAACTTCAGACCAGCCCTTCGCTCTTGGTAAACTTTGGAAGGGATTATGTTGTTACAGGAAACATTGTATGGATCGTCGATACTTTGTAGGTGATGGAGTAAAAGAAGAGGAACTTGGGCCTCCTGGACGCGTCTTCCGAAATAGGTGTCCTGAATCCACCCCAGACGTCCGTCTCTACTCCACCAAAGAGTTTCCACATCGAGATTATGCTATTCAATGTGGTTTGCGAAACTTATTTGGCTTTACCTATTTTCAATTTACACAAGCGTGAGTGTCTTGGCGTTCTAGAATGGATAGATTTTGAAGATGCCAAGAAAGAAGGTGATCATACTCACCTCATCAGAAATGCACTAGAGGTGCACGGTCTTCTCTCTCTAATCTCTCTACGCTTGTATGTTTATTTTTATCATTATATTTTTTGGTGTGTATTTCATGATTGATAACTCAAAACATTTAGAGAGGAGAGCATGATTTTCTTATTTAAGAGTTTAAACTTTTAAATGAGATAGCCGTTCAATATGGTACCAAAATCAGGCTAAACAGGAGGTCTGGGTTCAAATCTCATTGCCACCCATTTATAAAGTGAACCAAAATCAGGCTAAACATGAGGTTTGAGTTCAAATCTCATTGCCACCCATTTATAAAGAAAAAAAGCGTTTCATGTGCGGGATTTTCATGTTAAATTATTGATATTAAATGATTATCATGTTTAACAGTTTAAATTTTTACATGAGGTGGTTGTTTAATAAGATATTAATTCAACGCTATGCAGGTGGCAAGTCTGGAATCACCTAAATTCAGAGCATGTAGTCTGGAACGAGTAATTTACTACTTTAACTATCATTCTTATACAAGTAAAAATTACATTTATATGTTCAGATCCAAACTAGTACTATTTTGAACTGTTGATCATGTTTATTCATTAAATTTGTACAACTCAGGAAACCCAAAATAATAATCAAGACTGGGCACTCTGTGAACTTGAGGAGATGCTTACAGAAGTGATGAGGATTTCCCAATATTCGTTCCTGGCACAAGTATGGGTCCCTTGCAGCCAATGCACTGATACAAATAAGAATTTAGCCTGCATGAAACGACAACTTTTTGAGAGTTGTCCTTACGGAGAAGATTGGTTTATGTGTAACTCTCATAAAGTAGAAACTGGAAAGGGGATTACTGGCATATTATTGTCATCTAAAAATAAGTCATGCTTTTTCCCAAATCTATGTCATTTTAGCATAACAGAGGAACCCCAAGCACATCATGCACAATTTACTAGGTATAATCTTTGTTTTGCAATTTGTTTACAAAGTTCAAACACTAGCAACAACTTGTATGTTCTACAGTTCTTTCTCAGCCAAGCAAGTAGAACATATGAACATTTTAGTTCTTTCTTATCCTTTCTGCTGCCGATAATGAAAGAGACCCTCAAAAGCTTCAAGGTTGCATCGGGAAAACAACTAGGGGAAGAGCTGGTGGTTGAAGTCATCTCATTTGATAAAAATGACGAATTTACTTCTTTTGAGTTGCACCAGCCCGATATGCTTCCAGTTAGATTTGAGGTCACTCAATACGACAAAGAACAAAGGTATCAGCATTGGACAAATCAATTAGTACATGATACTCCAAATGGGAAGGATTCCGGTAAAACTGTTCCAGAGGCAGAACCAAACGATGCTGCTAGTGCAGAGTTAGAGGAAGGAGTTACAGTTACCGCAAAGAAAACCAAAGGAGAAAGGAACACAAGAAGTTTTCATATTAGGTATGAGGATCTTGAACTGCACTTTGGGAAGAGACTCGAAGATGTTGCAAAAGAGCTCGGTGGTGTGTATAGAAACTCTAGTGCTTTTTCATGGTAAATAGTCAATTTCCTTGGTATTTTATTGGCTATCTATTAACTTATACATGTTTCATTGCAGTTAGCAGGTCAACACTAAAACGTGCATGTAGAGACTATGGCATTAAAAGGTGGCCGTCCAGTCAGAACAACAAGAAGAATCCTTCTCTCTTTGAGACATCAACTTCAAATAAACGAGTCCGATGTTCTGAGCACCAAGTATTAGTTTCTAGCAGCAGCAATCTTCCACCTCAAATCTTGCCCCTGCACAACCAGCATGTGTTACAAACTAGTGGAATTGAAAGTAGTCAGAATCGTACCAAACTGACAGAGGATGATGTTGTGCTGATAAAGGCTAAGTTTGGAGATGATACTGTGAAAGTTCAGTTGCTTGTTTCTTCAGGAATAGGGAAGCTCAAAGAAGAAGTGGGCAAGAGATTCAATTTGATGAACGCAAGTTTTAAAGTGTATTATTTCGATGAAGATGAATGGATTCTCTTAGCTTGTGACGATGATTTGCAGCTTTGCATCAAGACCTTAACTGCATCAGGCAAGACTTCCATCCACATCTTGGTTAAGTCAATATGTTACTGAATTGTGTTTTGAATTCCGAACATTTGATGTAGTTTGAATTTTCGTCATAAATGTTCGTATCAATCAAGTTTTATAGTAGTTGATGATGTGGTATGTTTAAGCAATTAATTGAACAACAGAGATTCAGAATGCTCCCAACAAAGAGCAAAATAATTCACCAGAACCTAGTTGACATCTCAATTAATTCAGTTTTAATTGGATGTGAAGAATGTATACGAAGCTCCCTCTAATTTTCTGCACAAAGATTGATTCTCCAACAACTTCAAAGGACTCGAAAATGTCGTCGACAACAGCCTTTACGTACTCAAATATTTTAATTAGTCAAATAAATAGCTCAAATTGTGGCTGTTGAACAAGTCCAATTAAAATAAACATATTTTCACAAGTTGCCATTGACTTTTCTTTTCTCCTCATCCATGAGCCCTTTCCCTTAGTTTTAGGGTTTTTTGGTGGCGCCCATGCAACCTCTAGGCGGCCGGACGACCTCATCATTCGTGTTGCTGCTTGTTAGCTTTCTAATTCAACGTGGCCCCCCTTCATAATTAACACCGTTTTCCCTCTCTCTGCCCTTTCTTTATTAATTGCTCTTATCCCTATTTTTTTGCTGTTGTTGTTTATTGACTTATATATTAAGTTTGGAGAATGTATGAGAGATGGACAAACAAGAATAAGAGGGAGAGAGGCCCGAGTGAAGGGGTTGGAGATGGTGGATGCTAGTATTGACCTTCCTTGCATGCATTTATACATGTGGTGATGTGTGCTAACATAGATGCCCCCTCTTGGAAGTTATTGAGCCTCCCAACTACATTTGCCTATTGTGTATCAAAGGCCCAAACAAGCTTAAGGCCCATGGGGCCTAGGAAGCATTAGGAAAAAGACAAACTTATCTCAAGAATTGGGGATGGGTGACACATGGTGCAATCCTGAAAGGGCAAAGGATATCTACCGTACTAGTGGGGGGACAATACAAATACCCTCTCATTTAAAGAAGAGACCAGGTATTAAATGCATATTTTATTAGTAGTCACATACTAATTGACATCAACTTGAAGACACGATCTATCGAATTTGAGTGTCGGAGTGCTTAGACTGGGTACGACCCTAACATCAACCCCCGATCCGCGATGGTACAATCATTTTGGTGCTGTATGTGGGAAAATCCCTAGGACTAAGGCACAATGTCCGAAGATGGAGGGAACATCCAACCTAGAAGGGAGGAGAATCCTCGCAATGCGACGCAGAACCAACATTTGGGGAAGGAAGTCGATTGTAATCAAGAAACGCCATCTGCCGACATAGCTCGTAGCCCCACTATACAGAGGACCGAAGAAGCTCTAAAGGAGTTATTGTCCACAGTGGTAAAGGAAGCCTTGAAAAAGGCTAATAGGGAGGGGGCTTCTTACAGCCGAATGCGGCCAAGAAGGCTATTTGAAGAACCTCCTGGAAATCTTGAGCAGGGCGAGCATGACGATATAATGGAAAGTTTGGGCATGAAAGAGGGGAACGCTCCGCAACGACCAGGAGGAAGGGCTCACCCTTCGTTGTTGAAATTATGATGGAAATAACACCTCATGGGTTCAAGGTCCCTGACCTACCAAAGTACGATGGAAACAAGGACCCACAGGAGAATGTGACGTCATTTAAGCATGTGATGCAGTTGTACGGATTGTCGGACGCAATGAATGGTTCACATCATTACCTGATGGTTCACATCATTACCTGATGCCCCGGTCAGATCTTTTAATCATATACTGAAGAAGTTCTTGCATCAATTTGCCAACAAGCGAAGCTCGAAGAGACCGACAACTTGTTCACTATTAGACAGAAGCATAATGAGTCGTTGAGGAATTTCATGGCACGGTTTAACAACAAAATGCTAAGATGTGCAAGACCTCAAAATAGAAACGGTGACAAGCATACTTATTCATGGACTGATCAAGGGGCCATTAGCATCGCTGTTAACTCGTAAACCCCCCAAGAACCTTGGAGGAATTCAGTGAGACAACAAAGCAATACTTCAGGGAAGAGGAAATGTTAGCAATGAAGGAAGATTGGTTGGAGGTACAACGTCCAAGCAGAGAAAAACCAAGATCGCAACACCCTGAGCCATACAGAGGAAACTACGCATGAGAAAGAAAAGGCCCCCCCAATAGGTAAGTACACCTCGTATACCCTCTCATCGTACCTAGGGGAAGGGCATTGATGGCAGTAGAAAGGTTGCGGGTCCTGAGATGGCTGATGCTAATGAAGGAAGAGCAGACAAGAAAGAATCACCACAAGTACTGCTATTTCCACAAGGACGTGGGCCACGACATAAACGAATGATTTCAGTTGCATATAGTATTCATTCTTTAAATAGTTTAAATCAATTAAGATTTTAGGACTACTAAATAGTTTTCTCTCTCTCTCTCTCTCTCTCTCTCTCTCTCCCCCCCCCTCTTTTTTCATAATTTTATTCTTTTATAACTAATTTTTATTTATTATTAAAAGGAGTACTTAAGTAAGGGTTTAAATTTAGATTAGAATTTTATATATTATTCATGTGTTATTTTTTTTAAATTTTATCGTGCCATAATAAATTAATTTTTTCTTAAAATAATTAAAATTTCTTCTAGCAAAGTAATTGCTTTGAAATAGTATTTGCATATTTTTTTTAGTTGGATATAATATTTCATTCTCTAAGTAGTTTAGAGCAATTATGACTATTAAATTGTTCTTTTTAATATGGAATTTTATTCTTATAACTAATTTTTATTTATTATTTAAAAAAATATATAAATAATGGTGTCGTTGTCATTTTACAATGGGGAACAAACACTTATAAATTCATACCTTCAGATACGACGGATATGTTGCTAGGTAGAGTTGGAACAAAGGCTTGGCACCGAGGAGTAACAAGGTTTCCTTTGTTGGTTGGATCAATGTCTGAAGTATTCTGTTGGTGGCTATCAACTAGACAGTAGTACTAGGTTCTATTGAATTCTCTTGCTCTTTGTTGGGAGCATTCTGAATCTCTGTTGTTCAATTAAGTGATTAAACATACCACATCATCAACTACTATAAAACTTTATTGATATCAACATTTATAATGAAAATTCAAACTACATCCAATTTTCAGAATTCAAGACACAATTGAGTTACATACTGACTTAACCAAGATCTGGATGGAAGTCTAGCCTGATGCAGTTAAGGTCTTGATGCAAAGCTGCAAATCATCTGCGACATCTCTAAATTTGTACATATAATTGTGGGATTAATAGGTAATTAGAAATCTCAATTAATTGATAAATAAATTATTGGTTGAAACTTGAATATATTAAATCTTTCAGGGACTAAGTTGGAGTTGTATAAACTTTTGAGGTCAAATTTGATAATTTTGAAAAATTGGTGGAATAAAAGTGAAATTTTATGAAAGTCATTTAAAAAAAAAGAAGAAGAAGAGAGAGAGAAACAAGGATAAGGGTTGGAGTAGTGGTGGCACGTGTCCCGGCGGGTGTCCCGTATGCAAGCAGCAACTAGTTCTTTGCCCAAAAATTGCACCCTTTATATTTATATTTATGTAATTAATTATACACATATATATGTAGTTGAACACGCACACACTCGATGAACAGAATCCTCTCTTTCTTTTCATTATGAAATACAGGTAACCAATTATTAGTTAATTTATTATTAAATCTTATAATTATATTATTTAATTAGTGTATTCATTAAATATATTTTATACTATTCGATTTACTATTTTAATCGGAAAATTAATTGAATCTGAGTATTTATACAAAATTAGTGTTCGTGTATAGGTTCAATTGGACGGAAAAATTATAGCCAATAACTTAAAATTATATAACCTACTAGATTTAGTAGTTGCTATAATGGATTATTCAAATTGATCGGGTTTATTAACCAAATACATAATTGCATGTATTAGTGTTTAAATAATTATTGTTAGTGAAGAATTGGCAAAAAAAATTAATAAGATTAGTAGAAAATTATGGTTGAGAATATTAGGAAATTATAATTGAGAAATATTGTATTTATTAAAAAGGAATATGAGATTTTTATAATAATTTCATTTAAGGGTATTATAGGGAACGATGGTTATAAAATATGAGGGGTTTGATGAAATAAGCTCTTAGGAGTTAATTGATAATATATATATATATATATATATATATATAGGGAAAGCTTATAATGTCTAATTGTTTAGACAAGGAATGAACGGAGGGTTGAATTTCAATATAAAAGAAATATTAAAAGATTGGTATAAAATATACGAATATTATTTAGTAATTTCATTTGGAAATTTATGATATATTGATTATGCCTATTATAACCTATTATTAGGATACGGGGATAAAGTAGAAGACTAATCAACTCCTTCCACTAGCATAATCGTTTTGGGATCGAGGTAAGTATAGTTAATTGGATCTATATAAGTATATATGATTATACTTGTTTGTCATAAACATGGTTGGTATTTGTAAATGTTTATTTGGATTACGTGGTTATTCTGTGAAGTTGTCTCTATGTGTTTATATGTGATTATTTATGTAATATAAAGATTGACGGATGATTGCCTTATATTACATTCTATTGTTGGGGTTGAATGAAAAAGGTTAACCATGTGTACATCGTTAAATTGTGATAAAGAGATGACTTACCTAGTCGGGGAACATAGTCAATGGTTTGTGGTGATGTGATTGATGACGATGTGATTGACGATGTGGTATGAGAAAAATGAATATAAGCTAGGTACCATGGCGCGTAGGGTACCGGGGTATTCCGGGTAGCGGGGAATATCCTGTGCTGATAGCTACACACTGGGGTGGTGTGGGGATGCCATGTTCGTCGTGATGTTCTGTGCTGATATTGCTACACACTTAGATAGTGTGGGGACATCACATTCGACGGGTATCCTGTGCTGTATATGATATGACATTGATTGAGATGATGATAGCCGGCAGAATCATTGACTGATGTACTCCAATTAGAGTAAGCAGGGCCCCAAGAGTATAAACTGTGAATTTCGAGTTTGTACTATAGATTGATGCATGATTGTGGTATTGATTACTTTATAGCTTTGTTATGATTATATATATATATATATATCAAATATCCGTTGGTTTGTGGCATGCATGTGTGTATGCATGTATATTGGCTGATTAGCTATACTTATTGAGTAGGCAGCTCATCCCTTGCCAACATTTTTCAGGATATAAGTCACAGTGACTAGCTGAATTGGATCATAAGTCGTGCTGCCAGTCTTATTAGGTGGGTCAGCAGTGACATGGGTTGAGAGTGACATCTTGGGTTGAGATCGCTAGCTACCCAACTACAAGGATATTAGATTTTTGATTGAAAATCGTATTTTGAGATTTATTGCTTTTAATATAAATTTCTTGTAAAACGGGTTAATTATGAAGCACGTATTATAATTAGTGGTATTAAAGCGTTGTGCTGTAGGGGGTGCTACATCATCGTCACAAGCTAAGAGAATCCATTCATCTTCATCGAAATAATACAGTTTAAAACTTTCATTCATCAAATTGAATCTCTTGCCCACTTCTTCTTTGAGCTTCCCTATTCCTGAAGAAGCAAGCAACTGAACTTTCACAGTATCATCTCCGAACTTTGCCTTTATCAAGACAACATCGGCCTCTGTCAGTTTGGTACGATTTTGACTACTTTCAGTTCCACTTGATATTTGTAACACATTCTGGTTGTGCAGGGGCGAGACTTGAGGTGGAGGACTGCTGCTGCTGGAAACTAATACTTGTTGCTCAGAATATCCGGCACGTTTATTTGAAGTTGATGTCTGAAAGAGCGAAGGATTCTTCTTGTTCTCCGGACTAGATGGCCACCTCTTAATGCCATAGTGTCTACACGCACGTTTCAGTATCGACCTGCTAACTGCAACGAAACATGTTTAAGCATTTGTATCACTGCATTTGCCGCAAGGGATCCATACTTGTGCTAGCAATAGTAATTCAGAACGACAGGTCACTTGTTTAAGCATCTCATTGAGTTCACGAACAGCCGGTTCTTGATTAGCATGCTGAGTTGTGCAAATCAATGGATAAATATCATTAGATAAACAAGAACACACCATTTTGAATTTGATTGTATAAATGTTTTCACTTGTGTAAGAATGACAGATAAAGTAGAAAAAATTACTTGTTGCAGACTCGGTAGGCTGATGTGAGTTGATCCCAGATTTGCTGACTGCATAGGCTTGAATCAATACTTATCTAGATACTTTTCAGTTATATCTATCCATCGAAAAATGCATTGTAAAAGGATCTGGAGATAGAAGAATACCTCTAGTGCACGTCTGATGGTTTCAATGAACATACAGTTGATCTTGGTATCATGAAGTCCCATGCATTCTAGTACACCAACACATTCGTCCTGGTGTAAATTAAAAACGGGTAAAGCCAAATACGTTCGGAAACCACATTTAACAGCATAATCCCGATGTGGAAACTCTTCGGTGGAGTAGAGACGGAGGTCTGCAGTAGACTCAGGATACCTATTTTGGAAGACGCATCCAGGAGGCCCAAGTTCCTCTTCTTTTGTTCCGTCATCTACAGAGTACCGGTGACCCATACACAGCTTCCTGAACCAAAATAATCCGTTACAACAATTAGCAAGACCGAAGGGTTGGTCTAACGTCGTTAGATACTTGTCCTCCGTTTCTGCAGCCCAAAATTGAACCAGGACACTGAGAGAGCACCCCTTTGATGACATAATTTCCATGATCAAATTTTTGACCTTTTCTTGGATTGATAGATAGTCCAACAATTGATCGTCTCTCCGTGGGCAACAAAAGACCCCTCTATCGCTTTCTTGTATAGAAAAATCAACCTCTTGTAAGCACTCTTTGAGGTCAGAAACTGACAAGCTTTCATTGTATCCTTCAATCCTACTTATCAAAGTAAATTCCCTTGAATTTTCATGCTCCTTTTCCTCAACATGTTGGATCATTTCAGATGTGCCAGGTGACCCCATTGGTAACTGTTGTTCAGACACAATCTTGAAGGTTTTGAGTTTGGTCTCCATTATTTGTAATAACAATTGGGAAATGGACCAAGGGTATGCATCTTCTCTACTGTGAGACTGAAGAAAGAACTCGACGACGAAGAAGTTGTTCATGTTCCACACACTCTGAAGATGAATTGTGAAACAAAAGGATAGTCTGGCTTTCTGTGCATAATGTGCCAAGGGGTACTCACATATGCTCATATCACATAAACTTCGGACAAGGCACGACGACTCGGCTGTCGGAATTCCTGCAACCCCGGTTTTAGTTAGCCTATGTTGGAACTCACAGGCTTCAAGGAAGGTCAGCATCAATGGATCACAGAACTTAGAAGAACCAAATTCCATATCTGCAGAGTTTATGAAACTTGCTCTTTCCATGCAACTCATATTACCACACTGAGTGCAAGGTATCCACACTTGGGCTAGATGCATTTCTGGTATTGCATCAATAGCCAATTCAAGCATCTCTCCTATTTCTTCTGTTGGAGGTTTCTCATATTTTGGGATTCTGAGTCAATAATATGTTTGATCAGCATGCAAAAGTACAATAGTTAGATAGAGATTCTATGATATAGATCACTCAGGTAAGGAATCAAGAACCGAGTGAAAATTTTAATCTATATCTATGTCCTTAAGGCCTCGTTTACTTTGTGTGAAAGGATTATAGTAGTATAGATGAATGATAAAATTTTGGATATGTAGTGATAGGATTATGGAATATTTTATTTATTTTATTGGATGAAGTATTAAATTGATGTGAGGTAATTTTATTTTAAAATTACAAGTATGTCATTTAATTTGGAAAAATATTACAAAATATTAAAATTATCCCATAATAAGACACAATAATGGCCATTATAAAAAATGCTTTTATATTTTTTCTTTTTTCAATTGGTAATTTTAAAATTTTAATTATTATTATTATTATTATTATTATTATTATTATTATTATTATTATTATTATTATTATTATTATCATTTTGCTTAGTTTTCTTAAACACCCCAAAAAGACAAAAATAAGATTTTAGGAACAAATTAGACCTTCAAAAAATTATCTTTGGGCTAGTGGGCTTTGTAAGATAAGTAATCACCTCATTTTGGTGGTTATTACTATCACTTCATTTATCCTTATCAAAATCGAGTTTGGCCTCATTATCCCGGGCCATTGGGCCAACCTTTTAGAAAGTAAACAAGTTACTAAGTTGGATTGGATTGGATATCCAACCCAATCCAACTAAGTAAACATGGCCTTAAGGGATAAAGGAATCAAGACTCAAAAGATGTCGTCGCGCTTCAAATTGTGTGGTTGTTGATCAAGTCCAATTAATAAATGTCATTTCCGTTTTACCATCGTTACAAGATATATAGTATTTAATTAATGATTAATTGTTATATAGTTAATAATAAATAATTATAATAAATAATCATTAATCACGATCACACAACGATTATTGATCGTAATTTTTACAATGGTGGTTAAAATATTTGTCACGACTAAAAGTCATGGCAAATATATTTACTATGACTTTTAGCTGCGACAGATAATTTTTTTATGGTGGAAAAATCTAGTTTTTTTTACAACGATTTTTATTCAACCTTGATTAATAAATAGTTATTTACCATAAATTTTTAGCTATAATTATTAATATTATAGCTAATAGTAATTTTCTTTATAGTGTATAAATGTGTCATAGTTTTATGAGTTTCATAATTTTAATAGCTAAGGAGAATTTCTTTTTAAAGTAAAATTTGTTGCTAGGAAAAAATATTGATAAAAAAATAACAGTTGGTGATATGTGGGCAATGATAATTTAGAGTAAGGAAGTATAATTATTGCTTTGTTTGTATTATCACTAAATTGTTACTCGACATGTATTATTAATTATTATTATTATTATTATTGAAAATTTAATTTGTCACTAATAAATTTTTGGAAACCATATTGTAATTGTTGAATATTGTTTATCCATAATTAAGAGATGATTATGTGATTGGCTCCATCTTATCATCAATTCAGTTAACGAGATGAATATGGTTGAAAATACTTTATATATCATTAGTTGATAAGATTGTAGAGTTAAAAAGACAGTTTGAAAAGGGTCATAAGTCTTTGTAACTCCAATATAAATAGGAGACTAACAAACTCAATTGAAAATACGTTCCACCAATCACATTAGGAAGTGCATAGGATCTCAATCACCTCACAATACTATTAATTATCTACTGAAAAACCATCAAATTACTTTGGGGATTTATAGTGTGGACGTTGAATAAGACAATAGTGGCCTTCCCTTGACGGACGAAGAATCACTACACCAAAAATATTGGTAGCTCTATTGCAGGCGTTAGAACCATTCGTGATATACGACATATCTGGAGAGGAAATTGTAATTCAAGCTATACAAAATCTATAAGGTTGGTATTCCGCTGCCCACAATTATATGTTTAATATGCATATTTTTGTTTCTCTCAGTAATAAAATTGAAATCATTATAACTTAAAATATGTTATTATATATATACATACTTTTTCTTTAACAACACTTTAATATTATGGCTCAATATTTTGTCATTGGTATTGTTTCTTGTTATAGTGGTAAAAACCAATCTAATATCTCGTAACTTTTCTTCTATTAGCTCTTTGTATGCAATGTATTACTACTAATTATAAATGTCGAGGCCTTTGGGGCCAATGCTTTCTATTTTTATTTTCTTTAAGTCGTGTGACTCTTGTTCTTATGAACAATTTTTTTTTTTTTTTTCGTTTTTTAAACATTGTCGTTTGGGTAAGCTGGTGAGGTGGGTTACGTTTTAGTAAATATTGTTACTAACAAGAATTAATAATTTTAAAAGTAATGAGTGATATATGTGTAGTAAAAATTAATTATAAAAAATAGAATTATTATTATTTTGTGTTATTACTAAATTGTTTCTATTGCTAATTTTATTGGCAACTCTTTTAAATTTTTGTCACTAATAACTTTTTTGATAATTAATTGTAACTATAAATATATATATAATATTAATATTTTTATTAATGAACATAAGCATTTGTAATTTTCTGAGAGCTAATATAATAGAATTTCTAAATATTTTGATTATTTTAGAAGGTAAATTACGTCAACCTATGTCCTCGGAAAATTAATACAGTTACAAATATCTCTTTATTGTTTGAGAAATTACTAATACCCCCTTAATAATAACATTTGTCCAACAATGGGCCCATTTCATTAGCTCCCGTAGGTTCATCCAAAATTTGTATTGAATTGCCAAGATGCACTTTTGAACCCTAAAGACCACAACATTTTTCATGAGAAACCCGAATCAATAGGTGTCTGTCAATCTACACCGACTATAGCCCTACCGGTCCATCCAGTAGGCAAAACAATGCCGCTAAATCGAGACCACACCGACGTTAATCTCTCCATCGAAGATCAACCAACAGCAAAACCCCAAGGCGCAGAAAGAGAGATAGTACCCAGATTCCTCACAACTAGGGTGTTGCACAGCTGCAAATGAGCACAATTGGTGCAAATGCCACAATATTTTTCACAGGAGACCCCAATCAAGAGATGTCTATCAATCCACGTTGATTACACCCGCACCAATCCATCCAGCAGCAAAACAACGCTGCTAACTGAGAACCACACCACCGCCAATCTCTCTATCAACCAACAATATATAGACCCCCCTTGAAGATCAATCGATAGTAGAACCCCCAGCGCAAAAGGAGTGATGGTACCAACAAATTTGAAAAGCATAAACCAGCAAAACAACTACAACTATGTTTTTATAGCTATATCCAAACGACACCGTTCCATCTCCACTATTTACAATAGCCAAAACACAAAGTCACTAACAACACATCAAACATAAAGGAAAATTATTTTTACTGCAACCAAACTTACTGCAGTCGGGGTGACCTTGACACAAGGACCAAACAGTCAAAACGATCGGACTTCAAACTACGAAAGCATAAAACAATGTCGTTTTATATACATGCGGGAAATAGTAGTAATTGGACCAAGCAACAACGTAACAGACAGGCATCGCCACAAGGGGCCAAACAACCAAAACGACCGCATTTCAAACCAACAAAACTCAAAAAGTCGTCGTTTATAACTAGTAGTAAGGGAAAAAAAAAAAAAAAACAAAAACAAGTGCCATTCATATGCGCGCAAGAAAATAGTAGTAATTGGATAAAGAGACAATGAGCGGAGAGGCATCGCCACAAAAGGCCAAACAACCAAAACGATAGCACTTCATACCAACAACGTAAAAAAACATCGTTGTTTCATCTGCATGGGAAAAAAATAAAATAAAAAATTAAAGCATTGGATTAAAAATAACACTGTAGAAACCGTCGTCAGCATTTATAGTTAGTAGTAATATGTATATATAGATATAGATAGATTTGAGATTATGGGTGGTTCTTTTAAGGGATAATTATGCCCCCTTATCTATATTTTATTTATCCAAACTATCTCTATCATTTGTCTTATAACAAATATTACCACTAACAGCCAAAAAATATTAGTAGTTTGTGTTATGATATTTTTGAGGGTGTTTGTATGATTTTTCAAAAAATATAAATGGTTTATGTAATTATATTGACATTATTGAGTGTATATATAATTTTTTAAAACGTATAAATAATTTATATAAATAAATCACAAGTAAAGAAATATAAATGTAATTATCCCTTTCTTAATTGAAGTACTTGGAACAGGATATCTCTACATTAGAAAATTGCAAACTCTATCTCAATTGGAGATTAAGTTGAACTATTTGTGGCATTATTTTGTCCCTTTCGAAGAAATTCCCTTGTTGACGATGCAGATGCCTCCACCTGTGTGCTTCAATATAATTAATTTAGAATAGGATATTCTGATAACCTTATCCGGATATGAATCATTATAATGAAACGAACATGAAAAAAGAATAAGATTTATTTCTTAAGGTCATGGGTTCAAATGCCGTCAGTATGGATTGTTATTTTACTTAATAGTTGATCTATGTCTATTTTATAATAGGTGATTAACATAAATTGTTATAATTGTTGGTAAATTAATAGATATAAGATATTCAATACGAATAATTATAATCGATTCACTCAAAATAAAATAATAGTTCTATAGCTTCACTTAAAAAAAATAATTTTAATATTATTAATAATTATATATATTATGAGATATGTTATTTTGTTACAACAATGAGTTTGATAATTTTATTAGTGATAAGTATTTTGTAAATATTATCATTAGCAACAATTAATAACAAATAAGTTGTGCACAAAGTTGTAGCCAAGAATAGTTGATGGGCACGTGTATAGTGACTAGTTAGTGGTAATAAACAATTAATTCCATTATATCATATTGTTACTAATTTATCGTTAGAAAATGTGTTACTAATTGTTTATAGTAACAACTTTATGTATATCTTTTTTTATTATTAATAATTATATTTATGAACAAAATAAATTATTGTAACATGATCTATATATTTAGTAATAATTTTAAAATTATTATCTAACATTTTACCAGTAATATTTTTGAGTTTACTATTGTAATTTTGCCAAGTATTAAATTCTCAATCTAGATGTCATTTGCTTGCAAGCAAACGAAGGGGGTTAACCCATTAAGAAATTCTGGAATGGCAATCACTCGAGTTTGGGGTCCATGTGGCATAGAGTCAAGGGGACCTCCAAATCCCACTCAAAATTTTTTAATTCAAATCGAGTCAGTTAGATTTGTAGTAATTATATAATAAATATAATATATTTATTATGTAATTATTATATAATTAAAAAAATAATAATCAAACGAATATATTATACTTATTTTATAATTAATTTGATTCGATCCATCCTAATTCAAAAACTTTCCATTCTTGTTCACCATCAATTTTCCCAATGACATCAAAACCATCTTTCAAACTTATAGCGAATCACCACTAGCCACGTACCCATTGTGGGTCCCACTTAAATTTTAATATCTCAATAAATTAAATAATTCATCAATTCAATCAATAATTATGGATTCAATTATATATATATATATGTATATAATTTTACATGTATAAATCTTTACTTATATGTAAAATAGAATAGACAATGCAACAAGAATTGCAATTGAAAATTCAGTATGCATTAAGATAACTAATTCATTAGAATAATGGAATATATCGGTTCAATCAATATATTAGGATAATTTAAAAAATATAACAAATTCATAAACTTATATAAAATGAGATAAATACCCATATATTTAGTCAGGCTCGAAATCATAATATCAAATTTAGTCATCGAATTTCGACCTTAATCATTAAATTAACAAATTTTAAGTGATTTCTAAATCAATCTAAGCTAGCCTATAAACTAACAGCTTTCAACTTACTTGGAGTGATGACCAACTCAATTAATTATTTACACAAGTATCGCTTAGTGTTAGAGAAAATAAACGTGGTCCTAGCTATTTGAAGATTTTAAGAAATTGTGTTAAACAATTGGTGTAATAAACTTAAAAAAAAAAATGGGATATCATGTAACACTCCCTACAGTACGACACCTAGTCACCACTAATTAATCTTTCATCTCATATCAACTCATTCTATAATGTAATATAAATTATATTTTACGAATATAATAAATATATATATATATATATATATACGACCTGAGATAATCAACATCGCCAAACTTTATATATATACTTCTCACAATTGTACATAACTTAACAAAAAGTTGACCAACGACCCACTGTCCAGAATTTTAAAACAAATTCTACAACCCTAGGATGTTTAAGTTACATAACTCAAAACTTCCACCTCTGATGTCACGGCTGACCCACCTATTCAGTGTCACGGCACGACTCAAGATCCAATGATATTAGTCCGTGCGACCTATCTCCTGAAACGTATGTGGCAAGGAATGAGCTGTCTACTCAATAAGTATAGCCTTTCGGTCTATATATAAGTATACGAGCAACCAATCAAGTATAAAACAAGTATATCAACACAATCCAACATGCGACATACATTACAGCAGATAAGAAATCACATAGCTACAATAAGATATCAACTCAAGACATATTAGAGGCAATTTAGTTGTTTCCTTAGGGCCCTGCTTAACCAACTTGGAGTGCATCACTCAATGAGCTTAGCCGGCTATCACCATCATCATCATCACAATCACAATACTCTTTTTTTTTTTTTTTTTTCTTTCCACTCTCTTTTCTTTTCTAATATCGCACAACACACAGCTCGTGTGTATCTCATCCTCACTGATACCACACAGCACACAGCTCGTGTGTATCTCATCATCTCCATTGATCAATGACAGCACACAGCTCGTCATCGATCGTATTATTCTAAGCCATTGAGTATGCTCCACAATTAGTTAAGCCATCGTTTCATTTAATAATCATTAACTTGTCAATACCATTCCTATTTGACTTCATATCACAATCGATTATACAACCCCACAATCATTCAGCCAACATCCGTGCAGCACAATCACACTTTAGCACGTAATAGCAATTCCACAGATATAACGATCATCTTAATCACAATCGACATCCATGATCAAGTATATAAACAATCCATATTCATATCCTCATAATTATATATATATATATATATCCAAAATTCAATATCAAGTTCTCACATAAGCATATAAATATATATTTATATCCAACAATTTATATTTATAAAACATATAAATATATATATATATATATATATATAAACCAATTAGCTATACTTACCTCAAATCTCAAAATTGGTCTGTCAACACGAAGGGCTGCTCAACCTCCCACTTTATCGTCACGTCCTATAGTAAATTATAATTTATACGATCAATACCTCATAAATATCGTAAATTCTAATTAAGATATTATATAATATTCGCGTGGTTCTATTTATATAGAAATTCAACCCCCCGTTCCATTTTATTTTAGATAACTTAACTTTCTATACTTCTGAGGTATACTTTTAATTTATCAACTGACTCATACAATTCCATTTTATAAAACCCTCATACCATTATAACTACCGGTGTTAATAATATTTCTAACTTAAATTATTATAAAAATCTTATATTTTCTTAAATAACTTTTCAATAATATTTCTATTAATTCCTATCAATTCCTCGCTATTATATAATGTGATTAAACACCAATATATATATATATAATTAAGTATTTAGTCAATACAATGAAATTGAATACATTAATTACAATAGTGATTAAATCTAGCAAATCTAGTAATTTAGTTACCCAATTATAGCAATCTTATATCAAATGTGATATTTAATACAACACTAGTTTAACTAGTCAAACTCATAAAATTTTTCGATTAAATAGTAAATCGATCAATATAAACTACATTTAGTAAATGAATTAATTACATAATATAATTATATAAATTAATAAAATTTAATATCTAAAAATATCATACCTGTCGTCTTCGAGAGAGAAAGAGAGACTTTGATATATGAATTGTGTATTTGTAAGAGATTCCTTTTGTGTATTTGACTTATACATATATATATTTATTATATAAGATGAGGTGGTGGTGGAGTGACTCCCACCCCACTTTCTCTCCACACACATATATATTATATATATTATTTATTTATTTATATTATTATTATTATTATTATTATTATTATTATTATTATTATTATTATATATTTTTACATAATTAATATAATTCGCTCCCAAATATTATAATGAGTTTCAATTTACTCCGTTCAAATTTTATCATATTTCAATTTCAACCTATAATTTATTTTATAATTAAAATAAAAATTTCCTTAATAATTACTAATTAAACTCTCAATTATTTACAAAATTCTACGAACGTCACAATTCTCCCCTCCTTATAAAAATTTTGTTCCCGAAATTTAACTAACTTACCCGTTCAATTGAATAAATAGGGATATTTATCTCTCATATGCTCCTCTACTTCCCAAGTCGCCTCTCTCGGAGAATGATGACTCCACTTCACTTTCACCATCTGTATCTCCTTATTCCTCAATTTTCTTACACTTCTGTCTAGAATCTCCGTTGGCTCTTCCACATATGTCAACTCCTCAGAAATTTCTATCTTTGGTTCACGGATGACGTGACTAGGATCAGATCGATATCGTCATAGCATCGAAACATGGAAAACATCATGTATTCGTGACAACTCTGGTGGCAATGCTAATCGATACGCTAATGGCCCAATTCTTTCAATAATTTCATATAGTCCAATATATCTCGGACTCAACTTCCCTTGCTTGTCAAATCTTAAGATCCCCTTCCATGGAGCTACCTTCAGAAAACCTTATCACCTATTTCATATTCCATCTCTCTTCGGTGTTTATCCGTATAACTTTTCTGTCGATCTTGAGCTGCTTTCAGGCACTTTTTCACTATCTGTATCTTTTCCACCGTTTCTTGCACCAATTCCGGACCTTCCAACTGCCTTGATCCCTCTATATCCCAACATACTGGACTGCGACATCTCCTTCTATATAAAGCTTCGTACGGGGCCATACCGATACTAGAATGAAAACTATTGTTATACGCAAACTCCATCAAAGATAGATGATCATCCCAGTTGCCCTTAAACTCTATTGTACAAGCCCTCATCATATCTTCCAGGGTCTGAATTGTTCTTTCTGACTGCCCATCTGTCTGAGGAAATGCAGTACTGAAATGTAAATTTGTGTCCATTGCCCTTCGTAAACTTCTCCAAAAATGTGAAGTAAATCGAGGATCTCTGTCTGACACAATAGATACAGGCACATTATGTAATCTCACGATCTCGGAAACATACAACTCGGCTAACTTATCCAGAGAATCACCTAGTCGTATCGGCAAGAAATGTGCTGATTTCGTCAGTCTATCTACAATTACCCAAATAGCATCATGTTTCCTAAGTGTACGTGGCAACCCTACGACAAAATTCATAGTAATCTTTTCCCACTTCCATTCCGGTATGGATAAAGGCTGAAGTTTACCTGCTGGCGCCTGATGTTCTGCTTTTACCTGCTGACATGTCATACATTTGGCCACATACTCTGCCACATCTTTCTTCATTGTCTGCCACCAGTAGTACGGTCTTAAATTACGATACATCTTTGTAATACCAGAATGCATGGAATATGGTACATTATGAGCTTCTTGCAAGATCTCTCCTCGTAACCCATCTACGTCAGGTACACAAATTCTCTCCCCGTTCACTATCACTCCATCAGCTCTTATCGAAAATTTTGACTTCTTATCGTGTTTCATTCTCTCCAGCATCTGTAATAAGAAAAGATCCCGAGTCTGTGCTTCTTTGATTTGATCCACAAAGTCTGGTTTAAGTTGCAAGGCTGCCAACAATCCCGTCATCTGATCAACTTTCAATTTCGCATTCATAGATCTCATTTCTAGCAACAATGTCAGATCGTGACTCCCCAAACTGGCTAATGTACTTGAGCTCTTTCTACTCAAAGCATCTGTTACCACGTTTGCTTTCCTTGGATGATAATCAATAATGCAGTCATAATCCTTAAGCAGTTCTATCCATCTCCTTTGTCTCAAATTCAGTTCCTTTTGCGTCAGAATATACTTCAAACTCTTGTGATCAGTGAAAATCTAAAATTTTTCTCCATACAAATAATGTCTCCATATCTTTAATGCATGCACTATCGGGGGCAACTCCAAATCATGTGTGGGATAATTCAACTCATGAGTCCTCAGCTGACGAGATGCATAGGCAATTACTTTTCCGTTCTGCATTGATACACAACCCAAAACCTGTTTTGAAGCATCCGTGTACACTACATATCCACCACTACCAGACGGTAAAACCAAAATCGGAGTTGAGGTCAGTCTTTTCTTCAACTCATCAAAGCTTCGTTGGCACTGTTCAGTCCACTGAAATACTACTCCCTTCCTCAGTAACTTTGTCAAAGGACCGGCAATTATGGAGAAACCCTCGACGAATCTCCTATAGTACCCTGCTAACCCCAAGAAACTTCGAACTTCAGTCGCATTCTTCGGTACTCTCCATTCCATAATAGCTTTCACTTTTGAAAGGTCGGGCATAACCTCATCACCCGATATCACATGCCCGAGGAAAACTACCTGATTTATCCAGAATTCACATTTGCTTAGTTTAGCATAAAGCTCTTTCTCCTTCAAAATCTGTAACACTATCCTAAGATGTTATTCATGCTCCTCCCGGCTCCTCGAGTACACCAAAATATCATCTATAAAAACAATAACAAACTGATCCAGGTACTCGTGGAATGTACGATTCATTAATGCCATAAACGCTGCCGGTGCATTTGTTAACCCAAATGGCATTACCAAGAACTCATAGTGACCATAACGTGTGCGAAAAGCTGTTTTTGGTATGTCATTTTCTGATATCCTCAACTGCCAATACCCAGATCTCAAATCGATCTTTGAAAATATTGTAGCCCCCTTCAATTGATCCAGTAAGTCATCAATCCTCGGCAAAGGATATTTATTCTTCACTGTCACCCTATTCAACTGGCGGTAGTCGACACACAATCTCATACTGCCATCATTCTTCTTCACAAATAGCACTGGTGCCCCCCACGGTGAAGTACTCGGTCTGATAAATCCTTTCTCCAACAATTCTTCTATTTGTTTCTTAAGTTCTTGCAATTCCACTGGGGCCATTCTATACGGTGCAATAGAAATCGGGGCAACTCCTGGAAGAGTTTCTATCGTAAAGTCCACTTCCCTATGTGTTGGCAAACCTGGTAAGTCATCAGGGAACACTTCAGGAAAATCTCTCACTATAGGAATTTCCTCCAACGTGAGATTAACCTTCTCTGCATCTATCACATGAGCCAGATATGCCTCACATCCTTCTAGTATTAATCGTCTTGCCTCCATGGCTGATATTACACAAACTGGCACTACCTGTCGCTCCCCCACGAATACTACTTTTGACTGGCTGGAAGATTCAATCGTCACTTCCTTTTTATAACAATCAACCATTGATTTATGTTGTGCTAGCCAATCCATCCCCAAAATTACATCAAACTCCTTCAAATTCATCACTACGAGATCCCCAGGCAAATTTACATCTCCAATCCTCACCAAACTCCCCTTCTTAACACTATTCACTACTACACCCCCTCCCACAGGTAGATAAACCATCAAATTGTATCCCAAAGGACTATTCTCACCTGGTATTTTTGATGCAAATTCTGATGATATATATGAATGCGTAGAGCCAGGATCAATCAAAACATAAGCCTCAACGTCAAATAACAAGATCGTACCTGATATCACGTCATTCGAAGCTGGAGCTTCTTC